>JXCR01147539.1:0-34041 GCA_002079205.1 Phalaenopsis hybrid cultivar | reverse complement strand
GATCAAGCATCTTCGAGAATATTCTCTCCAAAATTACTCTCCTCATGTGGCCACTTTTAAAGTGGACTCCTTGTATTCATCAACCAATCTAAAAAAATTGCAATCATCTACTAATCTTCTTCTAGGACACTATAAAATTTCCTCTCATAACTAGAAAATACAACATTACAAATCACAGTTGTACCACACAACTCTAGAAGCAACAAAAGTTCTTAAACTTATATTTCCTGAGAATGTAGACTTTAGTTCACCCATCTTAACTTTAATCACAAAAAAAAAAAAAAAGAATCAAAATGTATATTTCAGCATCGCCCAAACCACGAACACCCATTATCAATCAAAAACATGTATCAACCGAAGAAAACTCATATCAACCATAAACAAGTGGGAAATTTTTGCATAACAGAAATATAAAATTAGTAAAAGAGTAAGTAGGCAAGCAAAAAAAAAAAAAAAGTAATTACAGTAGATCATGTAGGAAATCAAATCTCATTCAACTCGCAAATGTAAATTAGTGTTAAGAGGGAGATATATGTGTAAAGTAAATATTATATAGCTCTCACTTTAATTAGCACATAAAGTTTTTGTAATGAGCTCTATAAGCTATTTCATCTCATCAGCTCCTTTCCCATCCTGTGCTTGAGAGTCTATTGTATTTTGAGTAATCTCGGGCATAGTTTGTCCCATTTGATGCTGAAACTTTTAGGTGGAATTAATGCGGGGGTTTTCCCAGGTCAAAAGGATCCGAAAAAATATGCATTTGCATTAATATATCAAAAGGGTTATAAAAAAAATCATGCATGTATGTATCTATGATGTACAAAAATCGACCAATCTTTCACAAGTATGGTAGAATGTTTTCTATCATCATTTACATGCATCAAAAAAACCACGAAGGGCACGCTTAGTATAAAAATGAGTGGCCCCANCATCAAATTAATGACGAAAGGCAATACCTTTTTTGCCCATGTTATCCATCAAAGCTTAAAATTCTTCCAAAACTTGCTCATGATTCTGCTCTTTCTAATGAAATGATAGAAGTAAGCGTTGATGCTTTTCCAGACACATTGTAGCGAGAGCTCACTGAATCCCTTCCTGCACAGGCTTTTGCATGGAATTATACATTTTTCAAACACGTTAACCGTCAAAAACAATTTATGACCATTCGTGGTCTCTGATAAATCTCCAAATTATCAGTGAACTCTTCATGGTTTGGCAGTAAAGGAAGAGGTGTGTAAAGACCCAGGTTTATTTTTTAAGTTTGTTGAAAGGATTGCAAAACATGCAACTCTTAACAACACAGTTTATCTGTTGAAGCAACTTAGTCCAATACACTTTTTTTTTAGCTGATCTCAACATTGAAATGTCCAGCCACCTTGACCGTTTAAGCCTTTTGGATTCAAATTGAGCTGCTGCTTATGGAATACACAACTGATGATGACTGTAATAAAGCAGACTGCTCTTCATGGCTTAGCTGTCTTCTTGAACTGCTGCTAAATTTGCAGCCACAAATATGTTAGACGGGCTATAGTTCAAGATGCTAATGATCAATTTGTACTATGGTTCCCTTTTCTATACAATAATGCCCAATGCTTGAGAGCTTGATACAAGATCAGTTGTACAATTCTTATATAATAATGTAGGTAGTGTAGCTTTGCTTTTTTAGCATTTTATGATAAAACTCAGTTACATATATGCTACGATGCATCAAGGGATAACAATACACATGAGAATAATGAAGTATAAAAAGTAAAAAATGGTTACCTTCCCACCAGCTTGAAACTGAAAGATAACCTCATGTGGCAGCTCTCCTGTGTATCTCTGTGGAACCTTAACTCAAAAGTGCGGCCTCCGTGTTGCTTTAACCATTGTATGGGGGCAATTTCGAACTCAAATATGTAGCAAGATTATTGCTAAAATATTCAAATCGTGAGCTGACACAAAGTAATGTGAATGTAGACGACTAAATTATGAAATTCTTTGACACGGAACAAGAAGCCGTGCTTCGCGGCATGCGGGATTCTCACTCAAGATATCAATTCTGTGGGATGGTGGAAAATCCCCGGATTGTGGGGTGCCAGGTGGTTCTCAATTTCAGCAGCATTTTTCCTTTTCTGATATTTTTCCTTTTTTGTTATTTCTAATTAGGGTATTTTCTATTAGGATATTATTTTTATGTGTATTTTGTTTTTTATGAGAATTATTCTCTGATTTTTTTCTCCGAAGTGTTGTAGGCTGTAATCTATTCCTTTGCAAGTGGCGTGTTTGTAGCTTGCCCAGGAATAGATATTGGATCCCTCTCATCTTTCGGATCTTGCTGTTTCGCCACTCGACTGCTGTTTTTAGTCCGGACAGCTGCTGAATGTTCCTTCTCCCTTTCCAGTGCCACCAATATCCAATATTTTCACTTTCTTTCTTTTCCACAACCACTTCCATGCTAAATCTCTTTCCTAGACACCTTGTAGTAGCGCTGGAACAGTATCATTTCTGCTTATTCTCATATGAAGCATTGCATTGAACATTAATTTATGCTATTTTTTTTTCAGTATTTGGTTTACTTTATTTTGTATTTGTGTACATAGCCATGATGATGATTGGGAAGGATTGTTTTGGCCCCGAAAGATTATATTTTATTTCTTAGTGTTAGTGTAGTTAGTTTTTAGCATAATTTCTATCTTGATCTAGTTTATAATGGTGGATAACATCATATACTCATGGATGGCTGCTATGGGTTTTTGATTGAGGCAGTGGTTTTGGGAATATTATTTAAATAAGGAGAAGTTTCAGTATTGTTTGGCATGAGATCTTTGTGCTATTAGAACTAGGATTACTTTAGCAAGTGTGGTAGCAAGGCTATCTGCATATGGCTATTATGTATCTCCATGGAGGAGCATGATTAGCTGTAATTAGTTACTTGGAAAGTATGAATTTATATCGAGTAATGATCTATTCTTTTTTTGTGAATTTAAAATTAAATTAGTATTAATTTAAGCTTAAATTGAGACTAACCTTGTTGCAACCTGGCAACCTTTGTTATTGGCTTAAGTTATGAGAGGTATATGAGGCATGCTATTCATAACTTTTGGCTTGAATGAAAATTCTTTCTTGCGTTTTCAATCATTTGAGTACAAGTGTAATGTGTGATCTCCTTGCATTTGGTGCAAGTGTGGCTACTTGATTCTTGAGAAAGAAATCTCCTTTTACCAGTGTAAGGCCTGGTTCTTTTGTTTTAGTTTGGTTATTTTTTTTTGTTCTATTTCACATACATAAATTGTTATTGGCTTGTTCAGTGCTTTTGATTTTGATAAAAAAAATGAATATTATAAATTCGATTTGTGAAAACTAATTTAATTTGTTCGATAAATTTTTTTGCTTAAATTTTTTACTGTAATTCTCGAATACATTTTTTTTATTTCATTTTAACGATGCTTCAAATCTCGAATCACCAATTTTTTTTCAAGGAAAATAAGTTGTTGAATTAACTGTTAACTTATGACAATTTCTTTTTGCATGAAAGTATTCTACCATCATACAAGTTCTATTAAGAAGTTTGAATCCTGAGTCATCTTGCATCACGTTAGTATTAGAGCCTTAGGTTGCATGAGACACGGTAACATACTTTGGATGGGATGAAATTTAAACACTTTTGCGAGATTATTTGTTGAACTATTAAACAGTAAAAGTCAAATTTGTGATGACATGAATTTAGTAAAAATGAGAAATGAAATTAAGTTCCTGCTTGTGAACTTGATGTGCAGTCCAATCACAATGATTAACTTTTTTACTTAAATATTAATTTTGTGGAGAGAAAAGGCATTCAAATTGATAGATAATTCATGACCTTTAATAATGATGCTGATGAAAATCATAAATGCAAAAAGTTTGCCAAATTTTTATGTAGATGACTTCATAACTAGAAAGGTTAAGATTGATGTGTCTACCTATGATGAAACAATTAAGTTCCTGCTTGTGAACCTGGTGTGCAGTCCAATCAAAATCATAAACTATTTTACTTAAATATTTATTCTGTGAGAGAAAATTGATAGATAATTCATGATCTTTAATAATGACGCTCAAGAAAATCATAGATGCAAAAAATTGGCAAATTTTTATGTGGATGACTACATAACCAGAAAGGTTAAGATTCAATTGTCTACCTATGATGGAACAATTTATGCTAATGTTTTCACTGACCAGCTGCTAGCAATAAATAATTTCTTTGAATTACTGAAAGGAGTGTTTGATCCATGTTTTTTGTAGCTTTGAAATTACGTAGTATGATATCTGAAGTTGTGACTTTGTCTAATAATGTTAAGCGAATACAAGCGATTTTAAAAGCATTTGCCTTGGTGAATTTCCTGATGAATTTTCACCATACAGGGATATAAAACATGTTACTGATTTTAGTTCTTTAATTACCATTACAACGTTGTTGTGTTGGAAAATGAATACTGTTGAACATCTTGAACTTGTGTTAAATTGATGAATTATTTATGAAAGAATTTATAAGAGAAAGCATGAGTCCTTGTGCTTACTCCAAAGAAAGATGATATCTGGAATATGTGTAGATGATTGAGTCATCAATAGAATCACCATCAAATTCAAAATTTCTTTATCTTGTTGGGATACCATTCTAGATACGGTGAATGCTCTTGTGATATGCATTAGCAGATATAATGAATGATGCTGGGATATTTTCTAAATTTGATTTGAGGAGCAAATTTCATCAAGCTAGAGTGATGAAAGGTGATGAGCGAAAAGTAGCTTTTAAGAGTAAAGACAGGTTAAATGAATGGTATTTGATGTCTTTCGTATTAAAAAATATACCCAGTGTTTTTTTTTCCAAAAAATTTCCTGTTGTTTTACTTCAATGATATTATAATATATAATACAAAATTGAGACTATTATTTGCTGCATGTTAGGAGATTATTTGAGGCCTTACAAATGGAAAAATGTATTGAATATGAAGAATTGCTAGTTATCACCACTTCTTCTATTTTAGGATTTATTGTGTATGTGGATGAATTTGATATTGATACTAATAAGCTTGAAGTGAATAATAATTAGCCAAAACCTACTTATACACATGATATTCAAAGTTTTTATAGTTTAACTACTTATAGATGATTTATTAAAGGGTTTAATGCTACCGTTGCTTGAGTTTTAAGTAATTTAAGAAAGAACCTAAATTGACAAAATTTGTTTATAGCGCTTTTATTAAAATTAATGAAACTTAGAGATGCACCTAGACCTATTTTGTTAGATGTTAGCTAGTTGTTAGAGGGTTATTGTGATGTGCGTGGAGATTTGGAGGAATATTGAGCCAAGTGGACCGCTCCTTACTGTTGACATCGCTTTCGATCGAGGTGCAGTTTTCACCTCCTTAGTAGTCTAGGATCTAGCCGTAGTACCTTTCTGTCTACTACTTCTAGAAAACTAGTGAAGAAGCATTTCCTGTTAGCAATTCTGAACTTTTTTTCGCTCGACTTGACGTTCCATATAGTAGTTTTGACCGCTATTGCTTAGCAGGTAAGACTACTCTGAAGGAACTCATAGAGTATTCCTATAGAACTGTCGGTCTTAGGATTGATTGTACTCGTTCATTTGGCGGTGCCGCGCTCTTCTCCGTCCTGTTTAATCGAATTCGAGCCGAGTTTTTGACGTGATTCAGGTTGTGACGCGTTTTCGTCCCAATCGTTGACGAGGTCATCTAAACGACTCCAGATGACGAAATAGACTGCACCGATCGTCCGGAATATCGATTTTGCCTAGAGGGGATGTTCGTTTCATTGCGACGGCACGTCTTGGGGAAAATACATATTTAAGTGTTAATTATAATAATAAATAATAATAATAATAATAATATTATTATTATTATAATTAATAACTTATGTTAAAAAAATCCTTAACCTAGTTTATTTCCCCTCTCCCGTTTCTTCCTCTTGCGCTCGTGGACCTCTGCCCTAGCTGCGGTTTGCTCGGTTTCACCTGGCCCATTCCTTTGTGCCGTTGGAGTTTCATCCCCGCACTCGTTCCTCTCGCACACGAGGCAACCTCGCAGGTGACCCATCCCTTATCATTGCCGAGGTTCATATCCTCTGCGAGGATCGTATCCTCTGCGAGGATCGTATCCTCTGCGAGGATCGTATCCTCTGCTCTCGACACTCCTTGCCGCAGAGCGTAGCCTCTTGGAAGATCGTATTCTCTGCGCTCGATCCTTCTGCCGTATCTTCTTAATCATTCTTCTTCTTCTCTGGTATATATTAGAGCTCGGTTTTGTAGCCCTGGGGGTATGCCGAAAATCTCTAAGGGAGTAAACTCTGTCATTTTCTTTTCTCACTTCTTTAATTTTTTGGTGCTTGAATTGGTTTCCTCTTGCTATTGGAGGAGTTGAAGTTGGGGAGTGCCTTTAAAGTTCCTGTGTTACTTTCTTTTGCTTCAAGGAGGTACCTTTTCCCCTTTTTTGCCTTGACCTTTTTTTGGTTTTGCCCTGCCGAGCCCCTGTTAGCTCGGTGCGATGGGTGATACAGCATGCTGACATAGTTGACACTTATATTTTTGAATACATGATATTCAAGCATCTAGGAATAGAAATGCAAGCTTACTTTAAGGGCTAGATTTGATTACCTGTTTAAAAGGATAGAAGTATAGCATGTTATCAGCTTTTCTCTTTTCCCTACTTGCTTAAAATGGTAAAACTATGACATATTTCTATTACTGTGTATAAGAAGATTGAAACGTGGCTTTGAGATGATGCTAGCTCCTCTTTTCTCTGTTTGCTCAAAAGCAAGTTGGAATAATTGAAAATGTAGCTTTGAGCTGACGCTGACTCCTCTTGCAAGCATGTTGAGATATGTATTATGAGGCTTTTCATCTATTCTTATTTAGCATGAGATATTGGAGAGTTTATTTGGCCATTCATGCATGTTTGGGGGCTCGGCTTTGGTTTCTTATGACTCTTCCTTGCTTGAAATACATGTTATGAGAGGATTTATTTAATTCGACAAGTTTTGTAACTTGTTTTGGTGGTTGGGTTTAGCACCTCACGAGGCATCACTTTGTTTAAACTTCTGGAAGTTGTTTCATGCTTGGAATATTTAAGTTTTGGGCCTAAATATACTCTCTATATTGTTGCTCTTGCTTAAGACATATGTTGGCTCTATATCTTGATGTTTCAAAAGACATGTGAACTACTCTTTGGTTCTAAATGGATCAGTTTCACCTTGAAGTAGCTGGAACTTTAATTTCCGTTAAAGCTTGAGTTTCTATCTATGCTTGGGCCCTGTTTTAGTCTTGAGTGGCTCGGTTTTTGGCCTCCATTGGGGCTCGGTTATACCTGCTCTAGCTCTTGACTCTTGCCTGATTATGAGGCTTATTTTTGTTTGATTTGGGGTGTGGCTTTATTCTTTTTGCCCCTGCTGGTTTCGGTTTGCCTAAAAAATGGCTAGGTTTGGATTTTTATCATATAACTGCATTTGATTAGCCTTTAAAGCTTTGATTTGATCTCTTTAGGGGCTCGGTTTTCACCTTGGAAGGGTTGGAGGCAGGGTTCTGGATTGAGATCTTGTCTTGGGTATGTGAGCTTTACTTGTTAACCTTGAGGGATTTATTTTGGCTTGATTTGGGAGCTCGATTTGCTTGTTTTAGCTCCTACCCGAGAGCCTTGTGGTGTTTAATCCTGTCCCTGTTCCATAGCTATGGGAAGGTTCAATTTTATTTGCTTTAACCCCTATTTGGGAGCTCGGTGTTGTCTTATCCTGTCCCTACCTGAGGAGTGGTTTGGGTTTGATTTTTGTTTGCCTTAGTCCCTACCCGAGAGCTCATGATTGATGCCTTATACTTGTCCCTACTCGAGGGTTTTGGTGGCTTGCTTGCTTCTGTCCCTTACCCGAGAGCTTGTTGGGGGCCTATTTATGCCTTGTTTTGGCCCTTACCCGAGAGCTTGTTGAGAGCCTGTCTTGTGCCCTTTTTCTGCTCTTACCCAAGAGCTTGTTGGGGGCCTGTCTTGTGCCTTTTTCTGCTCTTACCCAAAGGCTTGTAGTGAAGTTGGTCCATGCTTGTTCTTAGCTCCACCCATGAGCTTGTTGGTAGGCTATTCGGAGTTGTTTAGCTCTTCCTGCCGAACTTAGGGTGACTTGAATGTTATGGATGAATCAAGTT
The DNA here is from genome assembly GCA_002079205.1 of Phalaenopsis hybrid cultivar. NCBI lineage: Eukaryota > Viridiplantae > Streptophyta > Magnoliopsida > Asparagales > Orchidaceae > Phalaenopsis > Phalaenopsis hybrid cultivar. Next base: position 25,880 of record JXCR01147539.1, on the reverse strand, counting down.
TGCCATCCAAAAACATATGCATTTGCATTATCTATAGAGTGAGGTGATCAAAAATAAATTGAGCATATTTCTTATGTCTTACTTGGGGGAAATTGGAGCCGGTTTGAATGATTTATACAAGCTTGTCCATTCACTCTCTTACGCATCAAAGGCAATACTTTGAGTAGTTTTCCTGTTGCTACTGTGGTCGTGGGCTCCTTTTGTGCCTTGGGTTGCCTTGGCCGTGAGCCTCTTTGGCCCTATTTTGCCTTGACCAAAAGCCTTGGTGGCTATACCCCCCTCTATTGACCCCGGCCGTGAGCGTTTCTCTGGTTCTATGGGAAGATTTTATGCTTGTTTGATATATGAGGCTATTGATTAATTTCAAAGTTGGAAGATCCTGATTTTTGTATGGGTTTGGAAATACTAGTGGTGGTTTCTCCGGGGTCACTTTCCTTTTGCTTGATTTATGAAGTTTGGGAGATTTCCGAATTTTATCTTGGGAGAATGTTTGGCTGAGACGAATTGATTTCATAAAAGATATCTTTGGGGTTTGGATACCGACGTTAGAAGGTCATTTTGACTCGGGTTAAGTCATTTATAAAAATGTGAGAAAGTGATATCCTTTCGGATTGATTCAAGGATCTTCGGGTCTTCCTTTTCAGGTCTTTTTCGTCATGAGTTTTGAGAGCTGATTCATCCTCCGTTCTTTTCGATGCTTTAGGTGAATCAGTCCCCCCTCTCTCACCCCATTTTTGTTCTTTTTTTCCTTGCTTCTTGGTTCGATTTTTGATGTTTATGTCCGATATATAAGTATCCATGTATAGCCTTTTGCTATACGTGAAACCATCAAACAATGTTGCAAGTAGGTCGGTTTTATTTTGGGGCTTAGGGCGGTGATGACAAAGACACACCGGAGATAGAGCAGAATGATATGTCGTCTTACGACATCAGGATCTGATTCAGGAACCCGGTGAGCTGTAGGATGACAGTATCATTCACCGATATAAGACTAGCGGGAGTTAGCCAGAACATTCTTAGGTTGTTGGTAGCCTTATGCCCGACAACGCGATCGACTAGTGGACAACTACCGTTCAAAATTGATAAAAACAAATTTGATAAAAACATATACACCTTTTTCTAAAACAAAAATACATTTTTCGCTACGAACAAAATTGATACAGCACACTTTTTGCATGTTTGAAATCTATGTGCATGCTGAAAATATAACTTTTAAATACATTTTAAACATTGGTTGTCCACATATTGATCACTTGTTTAAGCTAAGAAGTACCCTCCTGAGTTAGGTTCGTAGAATTCCCTTCTAATTGAGTGAAGGACTTTATACATCCGGGTGACTGAGTAGCCTTTCAACGACCCTCGAGTACTAATATATAGTCGAGCCTAGCCCCGACCCGAGTGCTTGCGGTCCCCCTCTTTTCGGACTTTTTCATATGTTTTTCTTAAAATGTTTGGATAAAGCACTCGTGGTCTCTTTTCGGGATTTTCTCGTGTTTTCTACGATTTTAATCGATTTGTCGATTTCCTCGCATTTCTCTTATCGTGAGACTTTTGACGATCTTTCTCGAGATTTCTTGACGATATTTCTTTGTTTTCGTTTATATAAAACATTTCAGCCTGTTTCCTCAAGTTTTGTTGTTTGTACCTGTTGCATCAATTACACCTAAGGAACATCGGACCTTCCAAGTATACAAGTTTATTTTATGTTTACAGCATATTACTTTCTTGCAAATCACCTACCGGCTGTATTTTTTTTTTACTTTTCCTTTACCGTGCATGTTGTACTGTTCTTTCTACTGCATACTCTACTGCTTGTTCTGTGCTACATATTTTACTGTTATGTTATACACTATACAACTTCAACATGTTCCCTATAAAATATCTGAGGAACTACAACCATAGGGCCGCTGAATTTGACATTATAACCTGACACCTTAGAAGACTTAAACTCGTCACGACAAGGGACTTGGAACTAGCGCGGTGGGCAGCACGACCATCTTCAACAGCAGAACGTCTTCCTCAGCTAAACCATTCATTTCCTAGAAATTAAAGCAACAATCCATATGGTTTCGAGGTTGTTCGCCTAGCGCAACATAAATCCCCAACCTTTTCTTTAGACATTTGTATAGTTCTGCTGTACGATATAGGCCCTAACTCGTTTTAGGATTTTGAGGTTGTCGTTCGTTACGACCTAAATCCTCACATCTTCCAAGCTATTTGTGTGATCGTTTCACACGAATGTAAGCTCTGAATAGATAAAATTGACAGGATAAAACACTTGAATATTTTCTTTCAAAACTGAAGTCAAACCATAGGGTAGATTGGGAAGTCACTGAGGATCTTCTCTGGATCTTTGACATCCCCTAGTTATTCATTTGGATTCTGTAATAAATGTTCTAAATTTGAGTCATTCCTCTTTTACACCTCTTTGTCTGATTTCTTTGAAAAGTCTCATCCTTTTGAAGTCCTTAAAGATAACTTTTCCTAATTTTTATCGAGAGTATTCTTAAGTGACTTCGGTCATTAAGATGTAATTAACTATAGGGGTTTGCTCTTATAGGAAGCTTTTCTGAACCCAGCTTAAAATAAACCCTATTTAATTTTTCATACTAAATAGAGAAATTTTTCGACAAATAAAACGGTTTCGCAGACCAAACGGATGTCATATATTTCTTAGTTTATTTGATCGAGCCTCTTCCTCAAGTCTTGTGTTTATCCCTCGGGATAGATACAAGGTTTGAGGTAGAGTGCTCTTTCATTTGAACTGTGAAAATTATGGGGTCAGTTTAATTTCATATTTTTCTAAACTTAAATTTATATGTAAATTAAAACGTCTTTTCGAAGCGGGCGATGGGATTTCGATTCCGGCGATCGACAGCTACGGGCGACTCACTACACCCCAACTTTTTATCGCCGACACTTACATAATTTAGTGAGAAATTGAAGTAGGCAATACAAAGAAAATTCAAACTATGATAGGGTATTCTATGATATTGTGCATATTCTTTGATATTGGAGATTTTATTTGGTACCTAAAAAGTTTTTAGGTTATTTTATTGTCAAGCTATGAAATATCTTAGTTCTCAATAGAAGTTGGAATATAGATATACTAAATAGGTTGAGTTTCTACAACAGTGTTTTGTGTCTTTCATCATTCTTTGCCATTTAAGGTGGCTAGTTTTGATCATATAAAAGAGGAGTAGATCTGTTGGAAAGATTTGGGTGAACCTCATCATGAATTAAGTACTTAACAAAAATTCTATGATTAAATATTGTTATTTTTATTTAAGGGCACTCTTCATTCATTATTTACAAATTTTTAATTTTGAAACTACATACTCAAAATGTTGTTTGACGTTTTGAAAAAGATAAGATCATTGTAATGTTTGTGGATTGATTTATTTAAACGAAATTTTTTAACCCATCAATAAAATGTTTATCACAAGAAGCAATCACATTGAATTGCCTTATTAAAAAGTATTAACCATTGTGCAGTCTTTGAGTTTTATCTTTTTGATCCAACCGTAGGAATCAATAGAAAAGACAAATCCCATATGAAACACAAGATCCGACTTTGTTATTGATAGAGTCAATAGATATGTCATTTTTTGGAATCTCTCTTTTGATCCAAAAAAATCGCGGCGTAACGCTTATCCTCCCTTGTTCCGATCATGAAATAGATGAAAGAAATAAAAAAATGGATTTTTGTTCAAGTATGAAATCTTATTGAAACTGTCCATATGGTAAACCTTTGCATATGAACATTATTATTGCTTGTATTTTGAGAGCTTTTTATTTCCAGTGTTTTGGTTGAATTAAACATTACTTCTCTCTCAAAAAATGATATATAGATCAATTCCTTATCATACAAATATTTAAAGTTTTCCATCATGTTGTTTTTTTGCAACTTTTTTGAGCATAAGTTCTTTGAATATTTTATGTCCCATCCAAATATGAAGAAACCTAACCGTATGTTCTACCTTTCAGAATCAAGTTCTTACTACTTTTGACAATTGTTCCTTCAACCTATCAATTTTGCACGTACGGTCTGTTTAAGGCAACAATAACTGTTTGAAGAAACAATTGTAAAGCTACTTCTAGTGTAGTTGCTTATGTTTGTTTGGAATGTTCATCTGTTACGCTACTATGCTGCATTTATTTCTGAGAAAAAATTGTAATGCTCTTATATATATGTGTTACCTATAAGTTTGTTGTTTAATCACGATTTCAAAAAGAACACCAGAAAACTCTTCTAAAAGTTGCAAAAAGTTAGAATACATATTGCGTAACAATTAGGAACATAGTAATAAAAATTACAATTGCAATAAGTAATGTATCGGTATGTTACTCTTGGTTTCCAAACGATCAAGTCTCTTCGAGAATATTCTCTCCAAAATTACTCTCCTCATGTGGCCACTTTTAAAGTGGACTCCTTGTATTCATCAACCAATCTAAAAAAATTGCAATCATCTACTAATCTTCTTCTAGGACACTATAAAATTTCCTCTTATAACTAGAAAATACAACATTACAAATCACAATTGTACCACACAACTCTAGAAGCAACAAAAGTTCTTGAACTTATATTTCCTGAGAATGTAGACTTTAGTTCACCCATCTTAACTTTAATCACCAAAAAAAAAAAGAATCAAAATGTATATTTCAGCATTGCCCAAACCACGAACACCCATTATCAATCAAAAACATGTATCAACCGAAGAAAACTCGTATCAGCCATAAACAAGTGGGAAATTTTTGCATAACAGAAATATAAAATTAGTAAAAGAGCAAGTAGGCAAGCAAAAAAAAAAAAAAAGTAATTACAGTAGATCATGTAAGAAATCAAATCTCATTCAACTCGCAAATGTAAATTAGTGTTAAGAGGGAGATATATGTGTAAAGTAAATATTATATAGCTCTCACTTTAATTAGCACATAAAGTTTTTGTAATGAGCTCTATAAGCTATTTCATCTCATCAGCTCCTTTCCCATCCTGTGCTTGAGAGTCTATTGTATTTTGAGTAATCTCGGGCATAGTTTGTCCCATTTGATGCTGAAACTTTTAGGTGGAATTGATGCGGGGGCTTTCCCAGGTCAAAAGGATCCGAAAAATTATGCATTTGCATTAATATATCAAAAGGGTTATAAAAAAAACCATGCATGTATGTATCTATGATGTACAAAAATCGACCAATCTTCCACAAGTATGGTAGAATGTTTTCTATCATCATTTTCATGCATCAAAAAAACCACGAAGGACACGCTTAGTATAAAAATGAGTGGCCCCTGTTACAATCCGTGGTGTATGAAAAAACAAAACCNAAAAAAAAAAAAAAAAAAAAAAAAAAAAAAAAATCAAAATGTATATTTCAGCATTGCCCAAACCACGAACACTCATTATCAATCAAAAACATGTATCAACCATAAACAAGTGGGAAATTTTTGCATAACAGAAGTATAAAATTAGTAAAAGAGTAAGTAGGCAAGCAAAAAAAAAAAAGTAATTACAATAGATCATGTAGGAAATCAAATCTCATTCAACTCGCAAATATAAATTAGTGTTAAGAGGGAGATATATGTGTAAAGTAAATATTATATAGCTCTCACTTTAATTAGCACATAAAGTTTTTGTAATGAGCTCTATAAGCTATTTCATCTCATCAGCTCCTTTCCCATCTTGTGCTTGAGAGTCTATTGTATTTTTAGTAATCTCGGGCATTGTTTGTCCCATTCAATGCTGAAACTTTTAGGTGGAATTGATGCGGGGGCTTTCCTAGATCAAAAGGATTCGAAAAAATATGCATTTGCATTAATATATCAAAAGGGTTACAAAAAAAACCATGCATGTATGTATCTATGATGTGCAAAAATCGACCAGTCTTCCACAAGTATGGTAGAATGTTTTCTATCATCATTTACATGCATCAAAAAAACCACGAAGGGCGCGCTTAGTATAAAAATGATTGGCCCCTGTTACAATCCGTGGTGTATGAAAAAACAAAACTTGCTTAAAGTTTAAGAGAAGCAAAATTTGAAGCTTCCCATGGTCGTTGCCTCCAAACAACATCCTTCATGGTAGAGCTTTAACATCCAAGGCTTACAAAAATCTTGAAAGGATCTATTGGCTTCCAACCTCACTTTGGCGCTATCCAAATGATGAGAGTGATGATCGATAGCCAAAGTACCCGATCCTTGTTCATTGCGCAAGGTGCATCTGGTACCGACAACCCTGGAAGGAATAAAGCACAATCAATGTTCACTTTGAGCCAACCGGGAGGGGGAGGACTCTAGAAGGAAGTAGTGGGGACCGACCAGTTAGGCCGGCTATCATCCCATTGCTCTTGAAATGAAAAAAGTGGCGCCTTCTTGAATGCCTCCAAAATAGTTGTCACGATAGTAGTGGGTGTGCCATGAGTGAGATCTTGAATCTTGGCGTTTGCGAGCCCTCTGATAGTGTTGAATCATGTAACAAAAACAACGAGCTTGTGCCAACTTGCATTTCGACATCTTGCTAAGTTCTTCAACCGTCTCTGTGAAGCTATTAAAAGTGGGCACAAAGATGCCCCAACTCTCCATTATATTTTTCACCGTGAGTGCGGTCATGAATCTTGGCTTTGCGAGCCCTCTGACAGTGGTGAATACAACAACAACAACAACAACAAAGCCTTAATCCCACTACGTGGGGTCGGCTGACAGTGGTGAATGATGTAACAAAAACAATGAGCCAACTTGCACTTCGGCATCTTGCTAAGTTCCTGAATGNTCTCCATGATATTTTTCACCGTGAGTGCGGTCATGAATCTTGGCTTTGCGAGCCCTCTGACAGTGGTGAATAATGTAACAAAAACAATGAGCCAACTTGCACTTCGGCATCTTGCTAAGTTCCTGAATCGCCTCTGTGAAGTTATTAAAAGTGGGCACAAAGATGGCCCAAATCCCCATGATATTTTTCACCATTAAAAAAAAAAAGAGCAGTTAGTAGTAATATGTTCTCTATCTTCCATCAATTGGCATNTCTGTGAAGTTATTAAAAGTGGGCACAAAGATGGCCCAAATCCCCATGATATTTTTCACCATTAAAAAAAAAGAGCAGTTAGTAGTAATATGTTCTCTATCTTCCATCAATTGGCATCCCCGAGGGCAATCAAGCGAATCAGTGAGGCCCCTTTCAGCAAGCCAGCACCGTGTAGGGACCCATCATGGATCAAACACCAGCAAAGAAACCGCTCCCTGGGGTGGAGATGCAGCTTGTCTAACCACTTAGAATTGTTGCCCGTGGTTGGAAATATGGTATCATAGGCAGGATTCGTGATGGTCTTTCCAGAAAGCTTTTGGATTATCTCCAAGCTATCTTCTCATAAGTTCTGCTTAATATTAATATCCACTATTCTGATTGCCATAACAGCCCCAAAGGAGTTGAAAATTTTCTGCATATCCCAATTCCCGTTAGTAATAAAGGACGAAATCTACTTGCCAAGAGTCTCACTAATATTAATCGGACATGATCATTTAGAGATGGGTACATCGTGAATCAAATTGTGCTCTAACACATCAATATTGCAGCCATTCACAATTCTCCAGCGAGTGATAGGTTGCAGGAATTGTGCCCCTTCACAAATGATTTTCCAGGAGGTAGAGGTGGTGCGATTGAAATTCTGGATTCCAGGATGGGTGCCATACCTGTTCTTTAAATAAATATGAAGCAAACGATCTTTGTCATGTAGAAACATCCATGCAATTCGAGCCCTCAAGGTCCTCTCCAGTCTTTGGATGCATGGAAAACGAGCCCTCCCAACTGCTTCAGTTTGCAAAGGGTGTCCCAGCAATGTAATGCATGGCTGGTTTCCTCTGGTCCTTGCTCCAAAGAAATTGTCTACATCTCTTTTCTTGCTCATTAATAATGCCGGCAGGCATCCCTCCGTGTGCGTGAGGAGATGGGCATAGGCAAGTGGGATGCATTTATCAAAGTGGAGCCGCCAGCTAAAAGTTGCCTATTTCCCCAAGCATTAAGTTTAGAAGCAATTTTTCAAATGAACTTGGAAAAATCAGCTTTACAAAGCTTTCTCAAAGTGAGCTTGATAACCAGGTAGTCAAATTCCTAAAATCTCTTGAAACATAGAAAGCTTGAGATACATCTCCGCTTACAGGCAACCTTAGCCTTGCTGAAAAGAACCTTGGACAAAGTCAAATTAATTTTTTGCTTTTAGTTGGCTTCCGAAAAAAATACAATATCGTCAGCGTAAAAGAGGTGAGAAATCGGGAGAGAATTAGGGGCGAGCCTAATGCCGACATGTCGGGTTTGTTAGGAAAGAGCCATAGAGAGTAGTTCCTAGCATATTATAAAAAGATATGGGGATAATGGGCGCCGCTAGAGAAATCCACAAATTGCCTCAATGCATAGAGATAACTTACCATTAATGAGCAGCGTGAATCTGGGCCACTCAACACATTTGAATAAACTTTTTGAACATCTCCGGGCAACCCCAAGCCTCACACACACCTTTAAGAGTGAACCAAACCATCTTATCGTTGGCTTGTTCCATGTCAATTTTGATGGTTTTTAAACCCATTTTTGCTGTAGGTAAACTTATTTATCATTTTTTGAGCAATTAGACAATGACTAGAGACGGATCGACAGGGTACGAACGCACCCTGTTCCTTCGAAATGAATTCCAGAAGAATGCTTTTGAGTCAATTAACGAGGACCTTGGCCACCACTTTATAAATAGCATTGCAAAGACTCATGGGGTGGAAAAAACTCAGAGAATAAGCATGATCTTTTTTTGGGAATTAGAATAACCACTGATTCGTTCCAAGAGGGTGGCATAGTTCTAGAAATAAAAAAAGCACAAGAACCTCTTTGATTATGATAGGCCAAAAATGTTTGTAAAAAGAGGTCGTGATGCCATCGATACCTGGAGCACGGTTCGGGCCCATTGATATAATGGCTTCCCAGATTTCTTGATTAGTGATAATGGCAGCCAACACCTGAGAGAACTCGGCAAGGGAGTGGTTAGTAATAGAAAAATTGGGTTAGCCCCAAAAGGAGATAACTATGCCATGCCATTTGGTGTGAAAGAAATCAAGAAAAAAATTTTGAATCTCATCTTGATTCGTCAGCGGGATTTGTGAAGGGTGTGCATATTGCATTAAACATAAAAATAAATACAAAAGAGAACAAAATGTGGGTCCTCAGACTTGTGCAAAAGTAGCTCTATCATAATGGAGGATGACAACAAGCTCCAACGATTCAAGGATTATATCAAAAGAAAAACTATATAAAATAGTTCTTTGGGCACAAAATAGGCAGCTTTGTTAAGCTCCCGAGGAACAAAATGGAAACTAACTTGTCTAATGGAAAAGATAAAAGCAAAGGTACGATAGTGCTCCGGATTTTGCTTTCCAGACCTTTTGAGTCCTGCTTAGCAAAGGTACGATAGTGCTCCGGATTTTGCTCCCCCCAGCTCTCCAACATTGATAAATAACATGGCATTAAATACGCGCAAGTGGGAGCTGGGCTCGGGCACTATTCATCAGCCTTTGGATGACCTCTTCGAAAGACACCAAATAAGGGAGCGGGTAGCCCCACCTCCGTATGTTCTGCATCACCTCATCAACGGCCCGACAAGGGACAGTAATATGTTGTTTTTTCTCATCATCGCTCTATGGGCATTTTCTGCCACCCACAAGACTTCTATAAGCTAGCCAGCAGTTGGTTGGCACAACTTGGTGGAGAAGGCACCACCAAAAGTTTCTTTCCCTCGGATGCATTCCAATCTTACTCAGCCGTCACCTAAAAATTGGCTCTATTTTCTGAAACCTGAGACTCATATGCATGAGATGTGATTGTTTTACCAGAGGACTGTAGAAGTTTGGGCCTATCATTTCTGCCCTGAGCTGTTTGAATCTCAAGAATCTGCTCCACCATACTCTCACTAAAACATTGCTTCAGTATTTCCATATCACAACCGTTACCTTCTTAGAGCTGGCACATTTGAGTTCTCCAGGGCACTAGAATTCACAAAGGTTGGCGATTTTGCAATGGCCTTGTCCAACACCCATGCCTGCTCCGGAATAGAGACTTTCCAACCATCTGCAATCTTCCACTGAATAATTCTCTGGAGACTCCCAGCTCCATCACATATGACATGCCATGTAGCAGAGATTGCATGCTGATTGCACTCCTTCCAGCGATCCTAGCCATACCCGCTCTTGAGAAACCTGTGGAGCAATTTATCTGGTTTGGTTAAGTAAGCCCATGCCAAACGTCCCCGCAATGGACCCTTCCATCTATGGGTTGAATGAAAGCCCAAACCTCCAAGAGCTTTGGGTTGGCGAACTTTCTCCCAATTAATGTAGTGCAGCCCCCTACGTTGGTCTGTATCAATCCACAAGAACTTTCTGCATTTGATCTCAATCTCTTCCAACGCCACAACTGGGGCAATGGTATGGGTTAATAAATACATTGGCCTGGTCAATAAACATGTTTGGATAAGGGTTGCCCATCTGGCCAACGACAAATGACGATTTTTCTAGGTTGGCACCCTCTCAGCACTATTACGCAGCAAGCGAAATCATTTTTAACGAGCTTGCGCAAGGCAAGTGTTTGCCCAAATACTTCATTTTCTCAACCCTTCTGAACTGCAGCAACCTGGTAATTTTTCTTGGCTTCCATCTTGGGGTAGGTTTGCTAAAGAAGATTGCTTATTTATCGTTGTTTACCTGCTACCCCGTTCAGCAACAGTATTCGTGAATGACATCCTGTGTCACCTTAGCATTCTGCACGGTGGCCCTACCGCATGTTGCCTATGACGGGATAAAGCAAGAGACAATAACTCGGAACAAATAATAAAAGGTATGGCGATAGTGGGCAGCCTTGCCGAAATCCCCGTTCCGCCTTGATCCACTTCGGGTGTTAACCATTGATCAAAATAATGAAAGTAAGATATTCGTTACAACTCATAAACCACTCACAAAACTTCCTCGGAAAGCCCATACAATTAAGAATTTGCTTTGAAGTGGCCCAACTCATCTTATCATATACTTGTTCCATATCAACTTTAAGTGCCATAAGCCCTGTGGTGGCAATCGAATTCTGGAATTTGTTAACGATCTCCCGTGCAAGTAAGCAATGATTAGAAATGGACCGCATAGGGGCGAAGGCCCCTTGCTCCTCGACGATGGAGGGAAGAATCCTCTTGAGCCTCCCAACAAGAATCTTCGCTCAACCTTATAAAAGGTTTGGGTATTAGAACCACAACCATCTCTTTCCAAGTATGATCAATATTGTCGGTGCGGAAAAACTTCTGTACCGTGTTGGTCAAATTCAGGCGCTTCTTTACCGCAGTCGATGAGCTTGTAGCCCCGGGAGGTTACAATAGCTCCATCACAAAAAACGTGCAAACAGAAGCTTTGACGAATGGGGTGAAAGCTCACCCAATCTTGGGAGACTGTTGCGAAGTTTTCCATCCCCTCAATCAAACCGAGCAACCTGATTAGAAGGTTGAATTGGTTCAAAGATAGAGAGGGAGGGTGGCCGGCACGGGATTAGGGCTGCCGTCCAACATGAGTGGCTCCACATCTCCTAGTTATCTATTATTATAATTATGTTCTTTTCTTTGTTTAGGGTTAGTTTTGTTGTATTTTTCTATCAGAACAACTATTAGCACCCCCAAATTTCTCTCTTAGAGCTGTATCCGATGACTAGTGGGTACTCTGGCTGTATTTTATTCCGAGTTTGGATTATGCTCAACTTCCCCATCCTTTGCAACCATGCTCCCGCCGTAACCGTCATCGTAGTAGTTCGCCCAAAGACAACAGTTTTGTTGTCTGTTGCAGCCCCAAAACCCTCATCTTTGTCGTTACCAACCTACAACCCTTCCCCTGCTTTCATGCCGTAAACCATCTATCTCCCAATCTACTGCCATAACCACCCTTGCCTGCTAACTTGTTGTTGTGAGCCTCTGAATCCCCTTCTTGCCGTGCCGCATAATCCCCCCAAACTTTTTGTTGGTTGACGCAAACTTTGTTCCCGATTTCCTGTTGCTTGTTGTCCATCTACCTGCCTCCATTCAGGCTACTCTAACTGCCTATCTTCCTGCTGTTACCACAAATCCCCCTCCAAACCTCTTGTTGATTGCCGCAATCCCACATTCAACCACTCAGTGCCTGCCGTCGCATCTCCGCCCACTTGCGTGCTTGCTGCCAAGCCACCGTCCACCATTCTTGTCCTCACTTTAGAGAGTTGGTTGCATTTTTTTGTTGTTTTATTTCTATTTTAAGTACCTTTGTTGTAATTCCCTTTGAGTTTTCAACAATAATATTCATTCCTTTGCGATTTGGGTTAACTTTGGTAGATATGATTGATCTTTGTTTAAAATATCAAATTCGACATCTTGATGTGAAGGTGGTGTATGAAATTATGCCGCTCCATTGTCACCACAACTATTTTAACATGCTTTCGGAATGAGTAAGTTGAACTATTTTTTAGAATAACCCACTTTTTCTTCCAGACTTCAAATTCTCATTAAATGATCCCGTGTAACTATTAGTATCGCTTATTGAACATATCTTTCTTCCCTTGAATCACTTGTCTGCTCCATTCTAAGTCATGCAAATGATATTTTGTATCATGATACATCACCAAAAAGCCTTGTTTCATAGGATATCCAACATCCATAAGTTAATATTTTTCTAATAAAAGATTGGTAAATTGAGTTTGTAGGAGACTGTAAAATGAATAAAAATATGTAAAGGTGACTAACCTAGAGGCTTCATGGAAAAACTATATTGAAGTGATCATACGATAAATTTGAAAACACGGTTATCGTGTGCACTTTCTTCATAGCCAGCTATCACTAAAGTGAAGCACATGTTGAAGTCATGTGCTGCCATTACAGTTTGTGTGGGTGAGTTACAATGCCTAATATGTGCCGCCTTCTTACTATGAGGGACACAAGCATTTACATGCGTGTCAGCAATCGCTCCGATGCAGTCCTCTTATCACTCAAAAGTTTATTGATCTTGAAATTTATGTAATTTTCTAATATAAAAAAATAAAATGTAATATTATGTCAACTCTCTTTATTAAAGTGTATTTTTGTTCGACCCCTTAATTTGACCTCTTTCAAACATAGATATCAAAAAATCAATTTCACATTATGTTCTCAAGTGACACTTACTGCGAACTTTCTTGGATTCTCCATTAGAAATGACTTAAAAATAACCTGAAAATAAACATACTTCAAAATTATATAAAAATTTCAGGAGTCCTATAGTTCAACAAGAAATGATAAATGATAGATCTTTGAGCATAATTTGCTGAATTGATTACATAAGTAATTAAGTGATTCTCACATAAGTAATTAGGGGAATTTACATACCACATAATTCACATAAATTTACATATCTAATACTTTAACATTCATATTTACACTCTTACTACTCATAACCTATTTGTCGTATGTATGTAAATGGTGGAATGGAAGCATTCATGAAAAGGAATAAATAAAATTTCGAGATGAAAATGAATCAAAACCAAGGGCTCAGATTAGAAGTTCAGAATGGGTGCCCTTATAACCAACATTCTATGAAAGCAACACAAGTAATTTATCCTACTATCAGAAAATACTTTAATGAAAATGCTCTTTAAAATTGCTTAGGTTCACATCAAATTATATTAACCCATGCAATACTTCATGCAAGTATAAATTGTTAAAGCAATTCAATGAAATACATAGCTTCACATCAAGTACCACTGACCTATGCAATACTCAATGCAATAGTTAATGAATCTATGGAATTAATGCTGCTTTTCAGGATTGATGTATGAATAACTTATGCAATAATGAACATACATATTCTCATATAAGTTATACTCAATGGAAGCAACACATCAGTTCACTAATTTCATGAGCAGAATTAGGATTACATGCAAACACAACAACCTCCACAACACTCATGCCATGACATGCTCCGGCAAAACTAGGATTATTTCATATCTGAAAACGACAGCCTCCACAATATTCATGCCAAGAAATGTCCCGACAAAAATAGATTACTCCATGTCCAAACACACCAACCTCCACAACAAAACTCGGATTCTTGTTATTTTTCGTGAATAAGGAAAAAAATATCAGAGCAGTCAAGCCAAATGGAGAGACCAAACACAACATCCTCCACATCTGAAAACAACTATCTCCACAACAATCATCAAATTACAAAAAAAACATTTCTATGCAAGGACATCATGATAAAAACCTAAACAAATTTGACAACCGAAACAACTCATAATAATGTGGGATGAAATTAAGGCCAAACTCTGTCGTAACAACTTAGATTAATGAGAGGCAAAAATAAAGCTAAAAGATGACAACCCAAACAACTCTAACAACTAAAACAACTCAAAACACTGTTTGAAATAATTTACCCTATCCAAGGGGGGTTGGATGAGAGAATGCAACAAAGAAAAAACTAGAAGAAAAGTGAGCTCGGAACCAAGACAAGAAGAAAAAATCTTAGGGGCTTGAAGGGGACCCTTCTTTTTGAAAAATGCCGAAAATCGAGCGTACAAAACCATCATAACGACACAGTTCAAATCGCACCGCCATCCGTTCGAATTATGAAGTCATGGATGATCATTTGCAAGCAATGCACCATCCTTTGTACTTAGAGGCAGTTTCACCCATCCGTTCGAATCCCCAAAGTTTAGTAATGCACCATTTGCAAGCAATATCATTAATACTAGCTTGTATATCCTTGAAGGACATCGTCTCCCCCCAATTTATGAAGTCATGGATGATCATGATCCTTAACTAAATTGGTGGCCTCCAACCTGTCTAGTTTTCCTAATTATTGAATCTTTTTAATGTCAAGTTGTCTTCAAATTGTACAGCCATTTGAAGATAGATTTGCATTTGATAATCCTAATATATCACTTGAAATATTCCTCATAATTAGTGTAGCTTTTTTGCATTTAGAATATCTTTTGAAGAATGCAAGTACCTTTTCTTGTTTTGAATGCAAAGCTATTGTTTTTCCTTGCTTCAACTCAACTGGCCCTTGAGGTTGTGAGACATAGTTTTGTCCAAAAAAGACATGGAAAGGATTGTCTAGTTAAATTAATAGGATTAATGAACTTGTGAGCAGGAACCATTCATCTAATTTTTGTGGGATGGTATGTACCATGGATGATGATTACTGAACCTGAGGTGGGGTGATTTGAATGCCCATATGCAAACAGAAATTATCCTTCAGTGATGATCTGCTGGGTACATGTGGAAGGACTTTACAATGATTTTGGGACTCATGGTGGCTAAAATTTGATTTTCGAACTCATGGTGGCTAAAATTTGATTTTCGGACTCATGGAGCCTTGAAACAAATTAGTGGTTTTCATTTACTGGATGTTGAATCTGACTGTTTTTTTTTTCCGCTATTAACTTTACTTAGATGCCCAGCATTCATATTCTATTAAATTCTTTTGTTATTGGACTTCAGTTTAATTGTCTTGTATTACCCGTGCAGCTACTTGGCAAAGATAATAACTCCTGAAGGCTCTAAGGATGTCCGTGTTGGGCAACCCATTGCAATAACGGTATAATTTCATAATAAATTGATTTCTTACGGTATTATTTATCCTACCTTGCTCATCTGTAAATTCATTTCATTTTCTTTGTTGATAACTGTTGTTGGGCTCGTTTTCTAGGTTGAAGATCTAGATGAAATTAAAGATATATCTGCAGATGCACTAAGTGGTGTTGTTAAGGCTAGAGAGGAAAAACCAGTCCAGCATGTGGAATCTAATGAACGGGATGATAACCCTGTTCATCAAAGAAATATCAGAAGATTTAGCCCTGCCGCGAAGTTGCTCATTGCAGAGCATGGAATAGATGTATCTTCTTTGAAGGCATCGGGTCCTCGGGGCACTCTCTTGAAAGGTGATGTATTGGCCCTAATCAAAAGCAGAGGTGGATCTCAACAAATAAGTCCATCTTACAAAAATAGTTCGACATCAGCACATTCTGCCCAACAAACCACAGCTTCATCATCTTCATCGAAGAAAACCCCTTTACAAGTCTCTGATGCCTATGTAGACTTGCAAAATAGCCAAATACGTAAAGTATGTTTTTTTTTTCTCTGCATGCTTCTAAGGTATCATACATTTGTAGAATATCTGGAAAACAGGCATATAATTTCCTATTAATTACTTTAAGTTTAGTTCATAAGCTTGGAAGATTTGAGATATTTATTTTGAATACTGTTTTATATTCAAATTGATTTTTACAAAGGTATGTTTATATGATAGCACTTGTGTTTCAATCTGCCGCAAATTTTGTTTTTTTCATATTTATGCTATAGTTTCACGTCAAGTGCTTCTTAAGAGAATGCAAGAGAAGATTAGATGTCATCTTTAATTTAATTTTCAAAATTTTCTTATTTTTATGACTAATTATTTGTTTTGTCTGTATTTAGCTGTATTGATCTTGTCAGTCTCACTGGATAGATAGGAACAGGTTCGTCCAAATAAGTTCTTTAGATTGTGAAGTAGTGCAAGTTTAGCTCTGAATTTACCATCTTTGTTCCTTTTCAACTATTCTGATCAGTTTGTATGCTCCAGTAGAAGTACTGCAATTGAATTAATAAAATACTTAAATATATTGATTGATGGGCTTTGTCAATGGCATGGTTGTTTCTTATCAGACCCATCTTTATTTCTCTTCCTAAGATATTAGTATTGTTTACTGTGGAACCACTTCTCCCAATAGTTGATTGTAAATTATTGCATGTGTGAGAAATCATAAAAATATAGTTCCATCCACCACAAACTTGCAGTGCATAAAATGTGTATTTATTTTTTTGCCTTTTGATCCAATTTTTATTAACACTACCAGATTTTTTTTTTTATTTGCGATTGCTTTCATACTGAACATCACTAAACCTTCTTTTTGTAAGAATTTAATTCCTTAATGGGATTTCACTCCTACCGGCACCTTTTTAATTTGCCAATTAGAAGGCTACTAACAGTTGTCACCCACCAGCAATTCCTGAATTATAATCTTTTGGAATTTTTGTTTGTATATATATCTACATTGATGACGGTACTCAATACAATACAAACATCTTGCTTTTTCCATTTCTTTGTCTTTCATACCTTGTTAGGCCTCAAAGGAAGGGAATTTTGCTTTCCAACTGTAATGTTCTTGATTGAAAGTCTTATTAACTATTTTAGTCTACCTACTTTTCAACCGTATGCCTTATTGTTCTTATTTAAGGAACTCAGGAATCACCTTAACCATATAGTAAATAATTTCTGATTATATTTGAGATCTTTGCCATATGCTTTAATTTGCAAGCACTGATTGACTCTATGTATCCTCTGAAATTAGTTACAATAAAAGCTGAAAGACCTTTTTTCTGCAGTTTTATGTGCTAGCTCATTTTGTATGATCATTATGTTATTTAAGTTGAAGCTTGACATAAAACCACCCCATACCCTCCCTCCTCCCCCTCTCCCTCCCTTTCTACCCCACATGACTTTATGTCTCCCACTTGGCCTCGCAAACCCATACTATGTTGTTACTCCCACAGAATTCTATAGCTGCTCGTATATATATCTTACGATTTTTCTGTTTATGCACTGGCCTCTCACTAGGATGTTTTTATTGTATTATGGGTCAAATTCTTAGAAAGCAGATTGGATTGCGAATAAGACAACACATTGCATGCATTTTAGGATTTGGTTTGAGATGATTTCCCGTAGGTGCTAGCCTTTATGGTTAATTATTTATCCTGATAACTAAAGAGAACATTAACATAAGACATGCAGTGTGGATGTTAATTGCTTAGTGTATAGTAGCAGCATTTGAATTATAGATTAAGAAAATTTATCACAATTAGCTTTAAAGCGGAAGGTATGTGTAATGATGATGAACCTACTCAAGATCTATGATTTTGTCGTCTTGAGTTATCATGGACTCTAATCTACTTAGGATGAGATAGTTCATCCAACTTGATCAAAAGATCTTTGTTGTTATACATGGGTTGCATCGTTCAAGTAGATTTTGTAGACTTAGGGTAGATGTTTGTTTAAAAGGAACCTTTAAGTCAATCATAGCTGATAGAGGGTTTCCTACCTTATTAAATATATTATAAATTCATAGCTAAATGAATAAAGCTATTAGGGAATATACAGGCTATAGTCGCCACGTAATATGATGGTGCCGTTGAGTAACAAATCACTTCGTAAGAGGGCTCTAGTCATAACCATTTTTATAGTGCTATTGTGGGAGAAAATTATGTGGATGGAGGACACGAGCCATATCCTTATTGGCTTTTGAACTTTTTAGAGGGATTATAAGCATATAATTGTATAAGACATTGACTCTCTTTCTGAGTTTATTTTAATATTAGATTTATCATCATCTATAAATTATGTGTGTGTGTGAAGGTTGGGAGCATTTTAAAAATATAACCCCCTATGGCCGAGGTTTGCTTTCAACACAATCATCATTTGGGTAAACATTATATTTTTTGGATTTGTAATTTGAATACTTTAATTTTAGAAGGGAACCAATTTAGGTATAATGTGCAATGAACATGCTCATTATAGGAGTATTTGATAGATTGATTTGAACATTGTCAACTATATCTCTTACTTGCAGAGAATCAGATTTGTAATATGCATTATTGGTTTTGCATTGACATTCTTAATTCTTTATATTACAGATTATGCCAACTCTACTTTGTTCATAGAGAGTTATGTCTGTGATCTTGCATATAGGTTAAATTAGCTTGACATTCTTCACGTTATAGAACTTGTAAACTTTACTTGCATTTGTAGATTCTCAGGCTTGTGAATATAACATCATAATTTTTTCTTATAGATTTAAAATAAATTTTCTATAAATGAGACTTTGACTAAATGTAAACATTTTGTCATTTTTAGCTTGTCGTGCATGTGTTTATCTTATGCTTCAAGTTTTTCAATTTTAATCTCCGTAGATAGTAGGAACAAACTTATTAAGTGGGATTTATGATGCCCTATGGACAAGGCAATCTGCTCGAAAGCGCACGACTCGATGGGTTTGAGTTTTATTTAAAAAAAGAGTTCGTATTTTGAAAATAATAAGTCTTTCAAAAGATTTACATTCTTCTTGAAGCTAGAGTAATTTAAGTTTAAAGCTTTTTGCCCCCTGCAACATTTTTTAAATAGTATATTTGAGTTTTCAGTGTGTTGGTCAGAACAATTGTAGACATGTTTAAATTTCAAAAACTTGAGTATAATTTAGAGAACTTAGACGCCTTTCACGATAACTTACATGTCTATTGAGATGATATATTTGAGTTAAAGAGTCCCGCTTGAAGCACCTATAATACTTGAAGTTATCTAAATTTTATTATTTACATGAATATTTTAATGCGGGTAAAGCTTCATTTTGGATTTTTCATTAGACATATTTTGTTTGAATGTATATATGTGTTGTAGATCTGGTGGCTTGCTTGTAGATTAGATACTTTTTTATCTGCCATTAATTTCTTAAAGAGGAGGGCTTTGTCCACACATGATTTATCTTATTTGAGTAGACATTACAAGCAATTTTTTTTTCTTGCCAGTAGAAGGACCATTTCATTCATTTTTGTTTAATTTCAAGTTCAGTTTCTTGTGTTATGATAAATTCAAGTGTAAGGTAGTTCTGCCCATCACTTTCGAGTAATTCTTCAAGTACTCTATAAGATTATTTAAAGTCCAATTTCATGTTTGGTTTCATTTAAATAAATGCAATTTGCAAGACACTTGAATGTTCAGTTTTGTTCCTATTTTTGTAATAGATTCACAAGGTTCATTTTGAGTTTTTGTCTTATTAATTTCTTTAATAATTTTTTAAAAACTAAAAAGATGAGTGAGTGAAGAGTATTTTGGACCCCATTTTTAAGAATAAAGGGAATGCATAGGAGTGTGCAAATTATAGAGGAATCAAGTTGATGTGTCAAACTTCAAAATTATGGGAAAGATTAATTGAACATCGGTTAAGACGTTTTACAAAGATTTCTCCTAATCAGTTTGGATTTATACTAGGCATGTCTACTATGGAAACTATACACTTCTTGAGAGGTTTAATGGAGAACTGGGAGAGAATAAGGAGGATTTGCATATGATTTTTATTGATTTAGAAAAAGCTTACGATAACGTTCCAAGAGATTTCCTTTGGGGAGTTCTAGAAAAGAAAGGTGTTGATATGACTTATATTCAAGCCATTAAAGATATGTATACTAGAGCTGTTACTTGTGTTCAAACAGAAGGTGACCAAATATTTTCCTATTTCAGTTGTATTATATCAGAGATTTGCTTTAAGCCCATGTCCTTTTGCTTTAGTTATGGATGCTCTTACTAGACATTTACAGGAGGATATACTTTGGTGTATGCTTTTCATTGATGATATCCTTCTTCTGGACAAAACTAAAGAAAAAACTCAGGAAAATTTTGAATTATAGAGGTCTACATTGGAGTCTAAAGGCCTTCGTTCGAGGAGAACTAAAACTGAATAGATGGAATGCAATTTTAGTAGTGGTAGCTCTAGTGTCAGAGTTGTAACTATGGGTGATCTATTATTAAAAGATGTGAATGCTTTAGATATCTCGGATATATTGTTCATAGTGATGGTGATACAGATGGCGATGTTATTAGTAGAATTCAAGTTGGTTGGTTGAAGTGGAGGAATGCTTCAGGCCTATTGTGTGATAGAAAGGTACCACTAAGACTGAAAGGAACATTTTATAAGATGGTGGTGTGACCTGCAATGCTCTATGACACTGAATGTTGGCCTTTAAAAGAGAATCATTAAACTAAGTTTAGTGTTGCCGAGATGAGAATGCTTTGGTGGATGAGTTGCTTTATACTTAGAGACAAAATGCGAAATGAATATATCCGTGATAGGGTTGGTGTAGCTCCAGTGGCTGACAAAATCAGAGAGAGTTATCTTATATAGTTTGGTCACATTAAACATCGACCATCCGATGATTCGGTTAGGAAAGTAGATGTTTTAGATTCGACCAATGTTAATAAAGGTAGAGGTAGACCTAGAAAGACTTGATTATATCGTGAAAAGAATGATATTAATTTATTAGAACTAAATGAATATATGACAATCAATAGAAAGGATTCATGTAGTCGACCACTTAGTGGGATCTAGACTTGTTGTTATTGTTATTGTTATTGTTGAAGGTTCAATATGAGTTGATTTATTCAACTTAGGTGCGTTTAGAACAACTGCAACTGTTTGAAGAAGTTTTTAAGTTGTTTCATAGAGAAGCTACTGTAAGAAAGCTGCTAATGGTGAAATAATCTGTTTGTTTGGATGATTTGCTATGTTGTAGCTATTTTTGAGAAAAAATACTATAATGCACATTTGGATATGTGTTCGCTATAAGTCTATAGTTTTAGTAGTAATTCTAATAAAAGTAAATTTCAACAGTTCAAACAAAGTCAGAAGTCCATTTCAAATATTACATTAAGTTTAATACATCACATAAAAAATAATAACACGATAATAAAGATTACAACAACAACAACAAATAATCCTATTATAACATTATCCATCATGTCTAATCG
Organism: Phalaenopsis hybrid cultivar; assembly: GCA_002079205.1. Lineage (NCBI taxonomy): Eukaryota > Viridiplantae > Streptophyta > Magnoliopsida > Asparagales > Orchidaceae > Phalaenopsis > Phalaenopsis hybrid cultivar. Next base: position 4,271 of record JXCR01147539.1, on the reverse strand, counting down.
ATCAGGTTTTCGGGAGAATTTCGTTTCGAAAGTTTCTCTCCAGACATGATCACCATCTAAAGTGAATTCTTTACTATTATTAGTCCATTGAAAAAAAAAATTAATTAATAAGTGCTCTTATAAGAATGGATCTAAAAAAACACAAATTGATTATTCTTATATGAGAAAAAGAAACCATTGAGAGTGTAAAGATTGTAAGGCCATTCTAAGTGAAAATTTAAGTACTCAACTTCAACTATTAGTTCTTGATTTTAAGATGAATAGTTGTAAAATAAATAATATAACGAAATATTGTCATAAAATTTGATAAGAGCTCTTAAAAAACAAATAAAATTATTTTTACAAGTAAACTTCAAAATTTCAAGATTTGGGATGTTCATGAAAAAACCAAATCTATGTGGGATAAAGTAATAAACACTATTAAACAAGTGCCAAAAGATGTACTTGGAGAATGAAAAAGGAAAAAAAAATCATAAATAAAAATAGTTGGTAGTAGAATAATAATATGCAAAAAAGATAAAATATGAGAATTTGTTTTAGAAAAATATAAGGTGGCCCGTAGGGAGTCTAAGAGAACAATTTGTGAAACTAAAAATTCTGCTTTTAGTGATCTTTATAATAAATTAGATACTGAAGATAAAATATGAGAATTTGTGTTAGAAAAATATAAGGTGACCCGTAAGGAGTCTAAGAAAACAATTTGTGAAACTAAAAATTCTGCTTTTAATGATCTTTAGAATAAATTAGATACTGAAGATGGTGAAAAATATATGTGTAAACTAGCCAAATAAAGGGAAAAATGGTAAATATTTAACTCAAGTGTATTATATATGAAAACCATAAAGTGCTTCTCTTATAGGAAGATATTCAAAAATATTTTGATAAAATTTTCATTGAAGTTTCTGAAAATATGATCGATCATAGTGATCTTAATATCATTAATAATAATAAAACTTTTTATTTTTATCGTCACATTACTAAAAATGAAGTTGAGGTGATTTTAAAGAAAACCAATGGTGGAAAATCAGTAGGACCCGATGATATCCCAATTGAAGTATGACAATATCTATAAGAGATTTGGGAGTTTCTTGGTTTACTAAACTTTTAAATATTATTTTTAAATTACAAAGAATGCCCCAGGAGCGGAGAAAGAGTATTTTGGTCCCCGTTTTTAAGAATAAAGGGGAAATGAATTAAGTTGATGTATCATAATTTAAATTTATGGGAGAGGGCAATTGAACATAGGTTAAGATGTGATACAATGATTTCTCATAATCAGTTTGGATTTATGTTGGGCAAGTCTACCATACAAGCTAAACATTTATTGAGAGGTTTGATGGAGAAATACAAAGAGAGTAAGGAGGATCTACATATTATTTTTGTTGATTTTGAAAAATCTTACGATAAAATTCTAAAGGAAATTCTTTGGAGAGTTCTAGAAAAAAAAGGTGTTGATATGACTTATATTCAAGTTATTAAAGAAATGTATGTAGAGTTGTTGTGTTCGAACAGAAGTCGGATTGACCAAATATTTTCCCATTTTAATTAGATTATACCAGGGATTGGTTTTAAGCACATATCTTTTTGCTTTAGTTATGGATGTTCTTGTTGGACATTTACAGGAGGATGGTCCTTGGTTTATGCTTTTCATCGATGATATCCTTCTTGTGGATAAGACTAGATAAAGTGTTTAGGAAAAAGTTGAATTATGGAGGTCTACATTGGAGCATAAAGGCCTTCATTTGAATAGGTCTAAAACTGAATTCACTATGACTGATCACATCATTAAATGGTGTGAACATTTTAGATATCTCGGGTCTATTGTTCAAAGTTATGGTGATATAAATGGGGATGTTATTAGTAAAATTAAGGTTGGTTGGTTGAAGTGGAGGAATTCTTCAAGCCTATTATGTGATAGAAAAATTCTGTTTAGACTTAAAAGAAAAATTAAAATGGTGATGAGATTTGCATTGTTGTATGGCATAAAATGTTCGCTTTGAAAAGACAGGCATAAAACAAAGTTAAGTGTTGCTGAGATGAGAATATTTAGGTGGATGAGTAGCTTGACACTTAGAAACAAAATGAGAATTGAAACTATCCGTGAAAGGGTTGGTGTAACTCTAGTGACAGATAAGATTAGAGAGAGTCGTCTTAGATGAATGGGTCACATTAAACTCCGATCATCTTATGATCCGGTTAGGAGAGTTGTCGTTTTAGATTTGACTTATGTTAAAGAAATTCAGTGATGGGCCTAAAAAGACTTGAGCATATTGTATAAGAAATGATCTTAATGTATTAGAATTAAATGACACTCAATAAGACTCATTGGAGAAAAATGATTCATGTATCCAACTCCACTTGGTTGGGATAAAGGCTTGTTGTTGTGCATGTGTTCTATTTCTGGGACACTTATAAAATATTTTCCCATAGCTACCTTATCATCTTGACGTATAATTAGAATGTTGAATACCTCAGTTAAAGTATAAAACTCTAAAAATGTTTTAACTACTTGAACTCATATTTTCTGAGAATGCAATATTTAATATTTAATCGAGAAATTAGACTATATGTGACATAGAACTATTAAAAAAATCAAGGGCTCCGAGTCAACATAAAAAATGCATAAAGAAGGATGAATACATAATAGATCGAATACTACTTGTACTACTTGAAAATGATTCTTCTATTCAGAAACAAAATGTTCCAATTGTTCCTGTAAATTCTTGCTCCCATTGAACCATATTATCTATATGCATTAGGATCTTGATTCACTGATCTCTCAGTTCGAGAAATAAGAGGACCATGATATCTTGATTGACTTTAAGCGTTTATTATTTAATTTGTATATGTCGAAAAGAAAAACAACATTAAGACAATCCAAAAGAATTATTAATGTCTTATGACTAACCATAAACCTCAAGAAAATAAAAAACATTTGTTCTCATATATCATAGAACATTGAAAGCTGCAAATGCAAGCACTTAGGGTTTGTTTGGGGCAGCTGCAGCTACGCTGCCTCAGGAAACTGTTGCGGAGAAGTAGTTGCAGGAAGCCGACTGTCTGTTTGGTGTAACTGTGAAAACAGTTGTGGGGCTGCTGTTTCTGAAAAAATGACCATGCTGCCCCTGTTGGTAATACTGTTTAAAAAAAGACTGTAACAAACACATTTTTGAAACTTCAGCATAAATTTCATTTCTAAACAAAACAAAAAAGTTCAGATACATCACTTACTTAAGAATGAGCCCCAAAAGTGCTAAAAATTTTTGTTCACAATAAAAATTTGAGATCAGATATTGGCCTGTGACTTAACCCTTATGGTTTTGGTTTCCCACATAAAAATCTCTCTTTTATCGGTTATCGTTGTTGGGCATTCTTGAGCTAAGACCAACACATCCTTCACCACTATGTAGCAATATCTCCAACACACAACAACCTCATAATCATAAAACAGACTAAACAACCTTCGAAAACATAAACCACATGAGTCTATCTCATCAATTAAACATCAACAAGACAACGAAAAACAATACACCACTTCAATATAGGGATTCCCAATAGGTCGCAATCGATCCAATATCCCTATAGGAAAACAAAATAAATGAACAAAACCAAAATGCAAGTCATAGCTCACAGGCAAAAGCACGAGCTAAGCTCCCTTTGAAGCAGCCTCCTCGACCGCTCTGCGAGCATGCACAATTTTCCTGGCCTTATCTGCCGTCACTGACAACTTGCACAGGGAAATCTTAAACTACAACCAAAATCAACAGAAGATCACCAACCTGAAACATACGTTCTAATTCAGTGTCATTAAATCAAATCAAGAAGAAATCTCATGTCACCTTCGAAATGTGGGGAACTAGAGGCCGGAGGGTGGCGGGAAACCTAGCCTCTTCAGGCTTGAAAGCAGATGCCATGGGAGAGAGGACGGTAAAGCGATGAGCAGCAGTTGAAGCTTGTGGTGTCTTTGACAGCCAACTAGGGTTTCTGCGGACACGAAGCGATGAGAGATGGAGTTGATACGAGGGTAGAAGCTGGAGAGTGCGCGAGGTTATCGTAGTTAGAGAGGGGCACGGGGGTAAAAGCAGCCCATGGCATATAGGCCGCTATCCGCGTTTGTACCAAACCGCTGGAAGCGACGAAGGCATCGCCACCCCAAACGTGAAAAAAAAAGTGTGGTTCGCTACCTCGCTGCATACCCCCTCGTCCCCCCAAACACATCCTTAGTTTCCAAAACTTCCTAAAAATATGGCTTACTGCATACATAGATGTAT
>JXCR01147536.1:231483-241966 GCA_002079205.1 Phalaenopsis hybrid cultivar | reverse complement strand
GAGGGTACCTTTTCTAGTTTTCTAAGACTAGTCAATAGGAAAGTTCTATGGCTAGACCTAGGCTACTAAAGAAGTTTCTAGACCTCAACCAAAAGTGAGGTCAACAATATGCTTGCTTTCGGAAAATATTGAATAACACGTATATAAAATAGCTTTAGTTTCAATGTCAAGAATTGAATATCTTCATAATTTCTCACTAAATTGCCTCAACTATTTAGTGATTTTCTTAAATAGATTTGATGAGATTTTATTTAGATTGCCAAGAAATAACTTTTCATCATATAAAACATGATATGAGGGCGATAATAAACTAAATTACCCCTTGATTATGTGTTTTAAGGTATCTAGAGTTCATTATTTTTTTTTTCAATTTAAAAAAGATTATTCTCATTTGAACTATTTTATTGAGTTCAAAAATAATAATCTTAAATCTACAACTTGAAGGCTATATTAATAAAACCCATCACTTTCATCAAGATTTTTTTTAAAAAATCACATCCCTTGGGATGTATAAGTAGCTTTAAGGTCTAACATTTATAGAGAAAATATATCTTCAAATAAAACAAAACATTTCTTGCCTAGGCATACAGAAAAAAAAATATATAATAATGTAGACGAAAAATTTCATAATCTTTATTTTTTAAATTAATTTACCCTAAAATAAATTTTTAATATTTTAAGATGGTATATTAGTATAATTTTTTATCAAAAAATAGAAAAAAAAATTTATATTTAGGATTTTAATTTCCCTTAGATTTTTATAACAACTCTGTCAAGGAAAATTTCTCCCTCCATATTAAGTAATTGGCTTTTATTTTTATATATTAATAATATCCTTATGATTTTTGCATGTTAATACTATCTTTCATTCATTGAATAACATATTTATTTCATTATTGAAAAGTTTAGACCAACATCTGAATTTAATTTTCAGAGCCTATGTTTTACCTTTTTAATAAATAAAATTTTAAAGCCTTCTAATTGGAAAGGTAGTATTAATCCTTGTATTTTATTTTGGATTCGAACCTTTCAACATATAAAGTTTAATTAAGGGTCCCATCCACTCAAATAAATTTTCAGTAACAAAACATTGCACCAAAACCTCAGTTTTGATTAAAATTGATCTACATCAAAGTAAATCAAAACAAAATCAATTAATCCCATAAAATCCTTAAAATCATGGAACTTATTATCATACTAAAATTTAGCAATAAGTTCCAAACTTCTTGGCAATTGAATCTAGATTAATCTTGAGAAGTTAAAATCATTTACCAAGCTTAACTTTAGTGAAAGGAATTTTAATTTTCTAAATTGAATTTATCTGTTTTGAATCTCTTTTTCAACTTAAACTCACAAAATAATGTTTTTAAATCAAATCAAAGTCAACTATCTTAGAAAATAATCAAAACCCAAAGGTGAAATTCAAAAAATTAAAATGATTCTCTTCTTAACATATACCTTTATATCTATATTATGAGAGGGTGCAAAAATTTTAATTCAAAAATTAAAATATATTAAATTCAATTAAAAATATCTTTTAGACTAATATTATGCTTGTTATTAAATTCCAAGATGATAACAAGCAAATTTATTTATTTTTCTTCAAGATAAGCATCAACTTGACTCTTGAACAACCACATCTTGTCAGTGGAAGTGTGAATAATTTTATCATTAGTTTTGAGAACATTTGAATGATCCAATATGTTCTTGTGTTTATTATAATGGGTCATAAAGAGATGGCTAACAATAAATCTATTCTTAAATTTAGTTTTAGATACAAGGCCAAGTTCCCATAATAAAAAAGAAGGTCAAAGATGCTCTTGCCATATATGTGGTCCCTAGACACTTAATATACTTAAGGGTGGTCTAATCTTAGGAAAGGAAGCTAAAGAATTAGATAACAATAAAAAATAAATTAGAACTAGTAGTACTTCCATTATTCTGTATGTAAGTTCAACTTTTGAAGTACAATATTAACAAAAACAAAGGAGAAACAAACATAAGAGAAGAAAAAAGATCTATACTAAATTGATGAATAACAAAAAGCTAAAGAAATTTGAAGCTACTAAGGCCAATGACAAGTAGATCCTTTTCGATACCTCAACACTATTAATTGGAGGTAGTCACTCTCTCTTTGTTACTCATGGAGAGGAGATCCTTCAAAAGATCTCCTCATCACTATCGTGTGCTTTTTATAAAATAAGTACTAATGTAAGAAAATGACAAAAAGTTGTCTTTTGTAGTTCTAAGAAATGTATTCTAAATGATGGTAGATGAAGAGGGTGCCTTTAAGTCATAGATCTTAAGAAGGATGAAGGGTAAGGTTTTTAAAGTGATGGAGAAGAAATCTTTTAAATAAAGAATAATGAAGTTGCTAATTGTTTAAAATTCACCTAAAGCTATAAATAAGCATCTCATGACATTTGCAACATCTACTGTAATAGATGATTATATTAAGGCATTTAAGATAGTAAATAGATGGATATCATCAATCTCACTAACCTTGATAAATCAAGGCAAGTGCTCACTCAATTGTAGTCAAAACAATAGATTACCTTACTGCTAATACCACATTCTTCTAGTAAGGCCACATTCTTTAGCTATGATATTAAAAATGTTAGGAGTGACGATGTTAAGCCTTCAAATGTTGATGGCGGTGTGATTATTCTCATGTAGTTAACTTGAACGACAAATTAATAAGTATTAGTAAAATTTAGGCTTTGATTATGTTCGAGTATAATTAATTTGGAGAAAATAAATAGAATGAATTTGATATTTTTTTTCTAGAAAAATAAATAAAACTAGTTAAAGGAGTTAGAAAGAAGCATACTACATATGGGTAGTGAGACTTATTCATTGGATAAATTTAGAAATGATGTTAAGTTCATGATGTTTTATAAGATGAAGGAATTCTCAACTATTATGCTTATTTTTTCAGTCAATTTACATGTAATAACATCTAAGAAAAATTTTTATAACAAATGTATTTTATTTATTTCTATGATTAAATTTACATAAAAAAAACCTAAATTTTATAATTAAAGAGCTTCATAAGTAATTAAAATGAGTGAATANATGAAGGAATTCTCAACTATTATGCTTATTTTTTCAGTCAATTTACATGTAATAACATCTAAGAAAAATTTTAATAACAAATGTATTTTATTTATTTCTCTGATTAAATCTACATAAAAAAACCTAAATTTTATAATTGAAGAGCTTCATAAGTAATTAAAATGAGTGAATTAGAAAGTGGACCTAGGCAAGTGAAATGATGCGAACAATCACATAGTTTTAATGGATGATGAAAAAATTTTAATTAATAATTAATATATATTTTTTATAATTTATATATTGATTCAATAATATGAATAGTAGGCCCAAGATGCTTACTTTTGGAAAATATTGTATAATAGATATACAAATTAGCTTTAGTTTCAATGGTAAGATTTGAATATATTCATAATTATTCAATAAATGGCGTCAAATTTCTAGTGATTTTTCTTAAATAGATTGGATGAGATTTTACTTACATTGTCAAGAATAACTTTTAATCAAACAAATCACCCGTCAACTATGAGTTCTTAAATATCGAGTGTTCATTATTATTTGAACTTTTTTTTTGAATTTCAAAAGAATAATATTAAATCACTTTTTTCGAGATTTTTCTTAAAAGATCACATTTCTTAGGATGTATAATTAGTTAAGGTCTTACATTTATAGAGATTTTGTATCTTTGAATAAACCCTAAACATATCTTGAAAAAATTTATAATTTTTTTTTTTTTAGTTAATTCACCGTGAAAATTTTTTTTTTTANTTTTCGAGATTTTTCTTAAAAGATCACATTTCTTAGGATGTATAATTAGTTAAGGTCTTACATTTATAGAGAATTTAGATCTTTGAATGAAACAAAACATATCTTGCCTAGACACATAGAAAAAAAAAATAGTAATGTACACAAAAAATTTATAATTTTTTTTTTTAGTTAATTCACCGTGAATTTTTATTTTTATTTTTTAAGATGCCATATTAGTATAATTTTTTATTAAAAATAGAAAATTTTTTATATTTATGATTTTAATTTCTCTTAGATTTTTCTAATGACTTTTATATTTATGATTTTTGCCTCCCAAAGAAAGTTTCTCTCTCCATATTTAGTAATTGGCTTTTATTTTTTATATATTAATAATCTCCTCATGTTTTTTGCAAGCTAAGACTATCTTTCATTTATTAGATAGCTTATTCATTTCACTATTTATAATTTTATTTTTTAAAATGCATAGACCAACATCTGAATTTAACTTTTAGAACCTTGGCCTTAGCCTTTTTAATAAATAAGATTTTAATGCCTTCTAATTTGAAATGCAATATAAATCCTTGAACTCTTTTTTGGATTCGAGCCTTTAAACAAATAAAATTTAATTACTAAATATGGAAAATATCAAACAAAAACCTCACTTTTGATTGAATTTGATCTACAACACAGTAAATCAAAACAAAATCAATTAATCCCATAAAATCCTTAGAATTATAGAACTTGTTGTCATGCCTAAATCTAGCAAGATAAGCTACAAACTACTCTGCAATTAAATCTAGATTAATCTTGAAAAGTTAAAATCCTTTATGAAGCTTTATTTTAGTAAAGTGAATTTTATTTTTTTTAATTGAATTCATCTACACTTTGTTGAGCTTAAACTCACAAAATAATGTTTCTAAATCAAATCAAAGTCAACTATCTTAGAAATTAATCAAATTGTAGAGGTCAAATTAAATACCTTAAAATGATTCTCGTCCTAACATGTATATTGAATTATATGGTAACCTCGTAGCATTATATGTGTATTAAGATAGGGTGCAAAATTTTTAATTGAAAATTTAATATATATTAATTTCAATTAAAAATATTTTTGTAGACTAATATTATGCTTGTTATTCAATCCCAAGATGATGTCAAGTAAATTTATATTTTCATTCAAGATAAGCATCAACTTGACTCTTGAACAACCAAATCTTCTTGGTGGAAGTGTGATCAAATTAATCATCAATTTTTGAGAAATTTTGAATGACTTATGATGTCCTTGTGTTTATTATAATGGGTCATAAAGTGATGGCTAACAAGAAACTCATCCTTAAATTTAATTTTAGATAAGCATCCACATGGGCTTAGCCAAGTTCCCATAATAAAGAAGGGAGGTCAAGGATGTTCCATCCAATATATGTGGTCTCTAGATCATTAATATACTTTAGAGCGGTCCAGTCTAAGGAAAGGAAGCTGAAGAATATGATAACCATCAAAAGTGAATTAAAATAACTAGTACTTTCTATTATTTTTTATGCGAGAACAAATTCTAAAAGTACAATATCAACAAAGATACAATGGAAAAACAAACTTAAGAGATTAAAAAGTTCCATACTAGATTGGTGAAAGTCAAAACAAAACAAAAGAAATTGAAGCCACTAAGGTCAATGACAACTAGATCCTTTTTGAGGCCTCAACATTACTAATTGGTAGTATGTTTCATTCACTTTATTACTCAAAGGGAGAAGAGCCATAAAAGGATTGCTTTAGCACTATCATGTGCTTTTATAAGATAAGTATTAATGTAAGAAAAATGAAAAAAAGTTGTCTTTCATAGTTCTGAGAAATGTATTCTAGATGTGGTTGAGGAATATGGTGTCATTAAGTCATTGATATTGTGATGGAGCCCGATCCTNTTTTTTCGAGATTTTTCTTAAAAGATCACATTTCTTAGGATGTATAATTAGTTAAGGTCTTACATTTATAGAGATTTTGTATCTTTGAATAAACCCTAAACATATCTTGAAAAAATTTATAATTTTTTTTTTTTTAGTTAATTCACCGTGAAAATTTTTTTTTTTATTTTTAAGATGCCATATTAGTATAATTTTTTATTAAAAATAGAAAATTTTTTATATTTATGATTTTAATTTCTCTTAGATTTTTCTAATGACTTTTATATTTATGATTTTTGCCTCCCAAAGAAAGTTTCTCTCTCCATATTTAGTAATTGGCTTTTATTTTTTATATATTAATAATCTCCTCATGTTTTTTGCAAGCTAAGACTATCTTTCATTTATTAGATAGCTTATTCATTTCACTATTTATAATTTTATTTTTTAAAATGCATAGACCAACATCTGAATTTAACTTTTAGAACCTTGGCCTTAGCCTTTTTAATAAATAAGATTTTAATGCCTTCTAATTTGAAATGCAATATAAATCCTTGAACTCTTTTTTGGATTCGAGCCTTTAAACAAATAAAATTTAATTACTAAATATGGAAAATATCAAACAAAAACCTCACTTTTGATTGAATTTGATCTACAACACAGTAAATCAAAACAAAATCAATTAATCCCATAAAATCCTTAGAATTATAGAACTTGTTGTCATGCCTAAATCTAGCAAGATAAGGTACAAACTACTCTGCAATTAAATCTAGATTAATCTTGAAAAGTTAAAATCCTTTACGAAGCTTTATTTTAGTAAAGTGAATTTTAATTTTTTTAATTAAATTCATCGACACTTTGTTGAGCTTAAACTCACAAAATAATGTTTCTAAATCAAATCAAAGTCAACTATCTTAGAAATTAATCAAATTGTAGAGGTCAAATTAAATACCTTAAAATGATTCTCGTCCTAACATGTATATTGAATTATATGGTAACCTCGTAGCATTATATGTGTATTAAGATAGGGTGCAAAATTTTTAATTGAAAATTTAATATATATTAATTTCAAATAAAAATATTTTTGTAGACTAATATTATGCTTGTTATTCAATCCCAAGACGATGTCAAGTAAATTTATATTTTCATTCAAGATAAGCATCAACTTGACTCTTGAACAACCAAATCTTCTTGGTGGAAGTGTGATCAAATTAATCATCAGTTTTTGAGAAATTTTGAATGACTTATGATGCCTTGTGTTTATTATAATGGGTCATAAAGTGATGACTAACAAGAAACTCATCCTTAAATTTAATTTTAGATAAGCATCCACATGGGCTTAGCCAAGTTCCCATAATAAAGAAGGGAGGTCAAGGATGTTCCATCCAATATATGTGGTCACTAGATCATTAATATACTTTAGAGCGATCCAGTCTTAGGAAAGGAAGCTGAAGAAGATCATAACCATCAAAAGTGAATTAAAATAACTAGTACTTTCTATTATTTTTTTTTTGCGAGAACAACTTCTAAAAGTACAATATCAATAAAGATACAATGGAGAAACAAACATAAGAGATTAAAAAGTTCCATACTAGATTGGTGAAAGTCAAAACAAAACAAAAGAAATTGAAGCCACTAAGGTCAATGACAACTAGATCCTTTTTGAGGCCTCAACATTACTAATTGGTAGTATGTTTCATTCACTTTATTACTCAAGGGGAGAAGAGCCATAAAAGGAATGCTTTAGCACTATCATGTGCTTTTATAAGATAAGTACTAATGTAAGAAAAATGAAAAAAAGTTGTCTTTCATAGTTCTGAGAAATGTATTCTAGATGTGGTTGAGGAATAGGGTGTCATTAAGTCATTGATATTGTGATGGAGCCCGATCCCGAACCCCCTCNGCTCCCACATTCCCCTCACCTGAGGGCTAACATCTACACTTCAGCACCCAAACGATAGNGTTTACTGAATCTGCGGCTAGGCTGGAAGGATACTAGCTCTCACTTCGGAGCTCCCACATTCCCCTCACCTGGGGCTAACATCTACACTTCAGCACCCAAACGATAAGAACAACAATTATGATCTACTGTAGTAAAGTTTTAATTCAGAAATACTATAAGTTTGACTTAAATAAATATCATAGTGAGATTTTTGGAAAGAATTCAAGTAATTGAATAAATTCTGTAGCCACAAGATTATTTAGTCAACAAGTTTATTTCTATTTATTTCAAGAATGACTATATGTTGTAATATTAAGTTACTTAGAATATCNAGTTCTAGTCTTCTATTTATTTCAAGAATGACTATATGTTGTAATATTAAGTTACTTAGAATATTCAAAAGAAAAGAACTTCATGAGAACTCTACTACTAAAAAACCAATATAAGTTCATGTATTTAAGTTTTCCCTTTAGGTAGGTCCAGTGAAGCCAATTTTTTATTAGGCATATCCTCAAGCTTCTTCTCACTTCCATAATTTTTTTCTTTCTTTTATCTTTTCATTTGGATTGCTTTCAATCCTATATATTTTTCTTTTCATTTTTTTTTTCTTTTTCATTTGAATTGCTTTCAATTCTATATATTTTTCTTTTCTTTTCAGCTTTTCTTTCTTTTCTATTTTTCATTTGGATTGCTTTCAATCCTATATATTTTTCTTTTCTTTTCAGGGTGTTTCTTTCTTTTTCCTTTTTCAAGTGAGGATTACTATATCTGGATAGCCTTTAATGATTTTAAACATCACCGCTTTCAATCCTATATATTTTTCTTTTCTTTTCAGGGATTGTTTTCAATCCTTTCTTTTTTGATTTTCAAGTGAGGATTACTTTATCTGGATAGTCTTTAATGATTTTGAACTTCACTTTTCTTTCCCTAAATTTGAAACTCAAAAGGGATAGCCTTTAATGATTTTGAACTTCACTTTTCTTTCCCTAAATTTGAAACTCAGAGCATTTCTTTACCTTATAAATTTCATAGTTTTTACATCATTGAGCCCCAATATTTTCTTCTCGAATGAATTTCCAGATTCTTAATACTTCAAAATATAGTTTCCTTTAATTTAAATAGTTAACTATAATCTTATTCTTTTATACTAAATATCTTAGTATAGTTTCCTTTACTTTAAATAGTTAACTATAATCTTATTCTTTTATAATAAATATCTTGAATACAAAATTAATTTTCATTACAAAAATATTTCTTTAAATCTACCATAATATTTAAATATTTACAAAAATATAGTTACCTGAATTAAATATTCATAGCTTTTACATCATTGAGCCCCAATCTTTTCTTCTCAAATAAATTTCCAGATTATTAACACTTCAAAATATAGTGTCCTTTACTTTTTCCTTTACTTCAAATAGTTAACTATAATCTTATTCTCTTATACTAAATATCTTAAGTTACAATAATTAATTTTTCATTACAAAAATATTTCTTTAAATCTACCATAATATTTTAAATGGCTACAAAAATATAGTTACAATTTCATTACAAAAATATTTCTTTAAATCTACCATAATATTTAAATAGTTACAAAAATATAGTAACCTAAATTAAATTCACTACATAAAATCATATAAATAATTTTTGAAAATATTAAAATAGAGGACATTTAACAGTTAATCTTTTTCTTCCCTCCCCGAAACTTAAATTTTTTAAATATGAAATAATACAAGTGGAAAGAAAAACTATAAATATAAATCATGCCTCAGTATTATAGGCATTTTCATCATTANATATAAATAATTTTTGAAAATATTAAAATAGAGGACATTTAACAGTTAATCTTTTTCTTCCCTCCCCGAAACCTAAATTTTTTAAATATGAAATAATACAAGTGGAAAGAAAAACTATAAATATAAATAATGCCTCAGTATTATAGGCATTTTCATCATTCTAAAATTTTTGCAGGCCTTCTCAACATTTTTACTTCACCTAGTCTGTAATATTAAAGGGGAAGCTTCTACACTATAAATCATTAGAGGAATTTCTGGGTAATGAAATTTTGAAATAAGTATAAAACTAAAACATTAAATAAGAACAACATTTCCTAACACAAACACAAAACTAAACAATTAAAATTAAAATCCAAAATAAAAATCACATTACAATCCACAATTCTACTCAATATCTATTAAACTATACATGCACATTTAACTACAACTCTAACTTTATAACAAAAATTAAAATTATCCAAGTACACAGAATAATAAAAAATGAAAGTCCAAATACATAAATATCCATTTCTATTACAAAAAGATTACAGAAATAAAAATACAAACATAAGTATATCAATTTCATTCAATATCAAAATCCCAAGCTATATCTTCATCGCTTTGATCAGCAGGTGGATCAGGATGATACTGAGTATACCGGGGGCACTCAGGAAAACTAACATCAGGCTCACCTCTGTAGTGTCGGGCCTGAGCTTCATAATAGGCTACCCCAAAATTTGAATGCCTCTGAAGGTACTCACTGTCATAGTCGCGTCGACGTTCTAAACCTCCAATCCTTTCATTTATCAATTCTATGCTCTTCCGCTGCAAGGCCAACTCATTCATCAAATCAGAGAGGGTAGGGGAACTAGAAGGTGGAAGATCATAACATGTAGAGGGAATATCTCTACTAGTAGAAGGTTCTTGACTTCTACTCCCAGTTCTGCATTTCTCATGGGATTCATAAGTCTTCAAATTAGCTTTATTAATGGGTTTCATAGGATAAACCCATTCTTCATCTCCAAATTCTACTCCAGAAAGTTTGCAAATTGTATAAATAAGTCCAGGATGTC
>JXCR01147536.1:198735-225479 GCA_002079205.1 Phalaenopsis hybrid cultivar | reverse complement strand
GGTTCGAGTTCTTCAGTTTCTAGAATATCGCCGTTGGACAAGGTTGCTCAGGGTTTTGGAGTGTCAGATGCAGGTGGCATGGGTCGTGATATGTTGCTACATTATAAAGTCAACATTATCATATTTCTACTGTTCATTTTAACAAGTTATTTTTTTTTCTTTATGGGCTCTTATTATACTATGTAGTAGTATGTACATGTGTGTTTGACTTTTGTATGTGTAACATATTCGTTTGATATGATCGGATATGCTGTAGTTATTTGAATATAACTCAATTTTTTGGTATTTTCTTGTCTGAATATTTATCTTTAATTTTGTTTAGAGAAGAATAGATTCTGCTGCACAGATTATACATTTAAAGAAAAATAACTTCCAAATAAGCTGTTTACAAAACGCACTAACCAAACAGCTAAACTGCTTATTCAGAACAGGGGCAAAAAGGTCAATTTTTCACAATCAGCTGTTTTCCATAAGCGCCAACCAAACAGCCAGACAGCTTATCCGGATCAGCTGCTCATCAGCAGATTATCAGGATAAGCTGCTTATCAGCAGAAGCTGGATAAGCTGCAGTTGCCCCAAACAGACCCTTAGCCATGTCTCCAAATGTCACCAAATTGAGTGCCCAAATCCCAAAATTGGCACCAAATTTATGTTGAGAACTATTTATGACATTCCCCTAGACCATTTTAGACCATCAATTTGGACCTAAACCAACCTTGACCTAACCCAAACCCAAGTCTAATCCAACACCCCAAAATTGACTAAGTGACCAAAATCCTTCAAATTGACCCATCAAATCAACTCAAAATTACTTCAAATCTTTTCTAAACTTCTCATGAAAACCACCCACACCATCCTGATCAATTGAGCTTGAACCAAAATTTTGACGGAAATCGAAATTGAAGTGTTTTTGACCCAATCAACGACGAGATTGCCCGGATGACCCCGGATGACAAAACGGACTGCGTCAGCACGTCTGGAACGTCAATTTTGCTGAAGAAAGATGATCATTTCACGACAATAACGTGTCTGAGAGAAAACACACAAAATTAAGCATATTATTAATGATATAATTTTTTCCCCTCTTCTCCCTAAAAAAAAAAAGCTCTCTCCCTCTCCCGTTCGCGCCCGAACCCTCGCCCGAAGCTCCCGCTCGATCGCGACCGGGCCAACCGAGACTCCCGAGGAGCCGCACGCCTCTCCCCCATCTCCTGCATCTTCCTCCTCGAGTCGACCCAACCCCTATCCTGTCGCCTGCTCCTCTCTCCTCTCTGCGACGTTCGTCGCCGTTTTCCCGCCTCCCTCGGCATCGGGCCACCATGGGTAGGTTTAGGTGAGCTCTTCTCTCCTTCATGGCTATAAAACCCCATTTAGGGGGAGATTCAATGGCTGGCCGAAATTTTGGAGAGTGGGGAAGGTTCTACCGAAATCTTGAGTGATTCAGACCCCTCGATCCTCCCTAGTCCGAAGCTCTCCTTCTCCTTCTTCTTTTNAACTTCACTTTTCTTTCCCTAAATTTGAAATTCAAAGCATTTCTTTACCTTATAAATATTTCATAGTTTTTATATTATTGAGCCCCAATCTTTTCTTCCCAAATGAATTTCCATATTCTTAATACTTTAAAATATAGTTTCCTTTACTTTTTCTTATTCTCTTATACTAAATATCTTAAATTACAAAAATTAATTTTCATTACAAAAATATTTATTAAATCTACCATAATATTTTAAATAGTAACAAAAATATAGTTACCTGAATTAAATTCACTACATGAATCATATAAAATATATTTTTGAAAATATTGAAATAGAGGACATCTAATAGTTAATCTTTTTCTTCCCTCCCCAAACATAAATTTTAAAAATATTTAAATTGAGAACATCTAATAGTTAATCTTTTTCTTCCCTCCCCCAAACTTGCATTTTTAAATATTTTGCAATTAATTCCAAATATTGAAATAGAGGACATCTAATAGTTAATCTTTTTCTTCCCTTCCCCAAACTTAAATTCTATTGAAATAGAGGACATCTAATAGTTAATCTTTTTCTTCCCTCCCCTAAACTTAAATTTTTAAATATGAAATAGTACAGGTGAAAATAAAAACTATAAATATAAATTATATCTCAGTATTGTAGGCATTTTAATCATTTTGAAATTTCTGCAGGCCTTCTCAAGTTTTTACTTCACCTGTTCTGTAATATTAGGAGTTTTCTACACATATAAATCATTAGAGGAATTTCAGGGTAATGAAATTTTGAAATAAGTATAAAACTAAAACATTAAGTAAGCACAACATTTCCTAACACAAACAAAATACTAACAAAACAATTAAAATTGCGAAACAAAAATCACATTACAATACAATTCATCTATTAAACTACACATGCATATTTAACTATAAAACTATATAACAAAAGTTAAAATCATTCAAGTACAACGAAATAGTAAAAATAAAAGTCCAAATACACAAACATCCATTTCTATTACAAACAGAATACATAAAATAAAAATTGCAAACAAAGTACATCAATTTCATTCTATATCAAAATCCCAAGCTATATCTTCATCTCCTTGATCAGCATGTGGATTGGGTTGATACTGAGTATAATGTAACATCAGGTTCACCTCTGTAGTGTCGGTCCTGAGCTTCATAATAAGCTACCTCAAAATTTGAATGCCTCTACAGGTACTCGCTATCATAATCGTGTCGGCGTTCTAAACCTTCAATCCTTTCACTTATCAATTCTATGCTCTTTCGCTGCAAGGTTAACTCATTCATCAAATCAGAGAGGGTAGGGAACTAGAAGGTGGAAGATCATAACTTGTAGAGGGGACATCTCTACTAGTTGAAGGTTCTTGACTTCTAGTCCCAGTTCTCCATTTCTCATGGGATTCATAAGCCTTTAGATTAGTCTTACTAATGAGTTTCATAGGATAAACCCATTCTTCATCTCCAAATTCTACTCCAGAAATTTTGCAAATTGTATAAATAAGTCTATGATGTCCTAAACCTCCACTAGTCTCACTCCTCACTGTAGTCAGTATATTCTTAAGAATTATTCTCCCCACATTTATAGTTCTACTATTCTAAATACATAAATTCAGAATAGCTCTATCTTTAGCTACCTCACTATGGTGATAAGTCGGTAAGAGAGTAGAAGAAATGAAATAGTGTCACGCCTTAGAGGTGGCATTCATCATGGAAACAGAAAAATTTACCCATTCTCGCTGTTTTATCTTCCATGTTCCTTTCCTATCAGTGAGAAAATTGATCACATCATTGAGGGGCCTTCCATCATACAAAAGGATTCATAGTGGTAACTATAAGAGTCTGGGACTTCATAAAAAGTGTTGATGCGGGCGGCAGTAAACTCAACAGGGAATCCACGCACTTGAACGATTCCATCATCAGAATAAATCACATTGGTGTGGAACTCCTTCACAACATTTGCATCAGCTTTATTGGTGGTGGAGCAAAAGTTTTTTCACCTCCGCTCAACTATACCTCGTTCGATTTCTCCTCCCGGATATTCAAAAACTCGATCTTATATGCACTTCTTTCCTTTAAATATGGAAGTAAATTTTGTTTGAGACATCGCATTGACGAAGCGAGACTCATCAAACTCAAATCTTATCTTTTGTCATTAATCCATTTCAATCTAATCAAATTATAGAAAAATTTCAAAAAATATTTCGAATATGTAAATCATGGCTTCCAATAGTAATTCTAAGAGTTCAACAATAAAATCCATAAATCTCTTCCCAAATTTTCTTCACATTCCCAAATTTTTTGGATCTCCTCAATGTGGGAGAAATTCATGGTAGAAATCAAATATTTTTAGCTTGGAGTGAAGCTCTTACCTAAAGATGATCAAATCTTATGTCAAAAAGCCTTGCATATGCCTCCCAATCCAAGTTCTTTCAAGCCCTAAGTCGAAAAATGGCGTTTTTAGGAGGAAGGGGATGATGAATAGTGGCGGTTGAATGGTCAAAATCGCGATTAAAGGTGCTTTTCATGAGTTCGTCGTTGGCGACTATGAAGCCGTTGGCGCGCTTAATTAGAATTTAAATCCTAAGTCTCGGGAAAATCCCGCCGTCGGCTGTGTCAAGGGCGTCGTCCGTAAGCTCTATTAATTTTGTCCAAATTCCAGTTTTTTGCAATTTTGATCAATTCCAAGCCTAAACGACATCCGTTTAATCATTATAGACATAATTTTAAATAAACTAAATGATATACTTAGCCATATAAACTTTCACAACACAAAACATCAATTTATATATAAATTCCAAGGGGTACAATATACGTTACATAACACACCTAAGTTTGGTATTTCCTCAACCTCTATACATTAATTTAGCATCACAATCCAAGCCACAACACTCAAATTGCTGAAAACAAAATATCCTATGCTTAGTCTCAACTATACAGAGATCTATAAGCATAATTCTAAAGCAAAGCAAATACATACATAGACATATAGGTAGTAATATAAATCTACTAATCCTCAGACTCGATACTTGATTCTCCTCTGAGATTGCCCATTGATTGCACATGAACAAAGAGGTTGTAGAAGGGTCGGAATGGAAATTCTTCAATAAAATCCTCCTCAATTAATTTCATCCCCCTCATCAGTCGTATAAGACTATCTTTTAAATGTCCAGAATGTTGGAAATGTTCCTTCATCCTCCAGTCCAAATGATCGAAGAAATAATAGATAATATTAATTGCATTCACGACATTTTGTACCTCTTTTTCCAACTTCTTGATTCGGCACAAGATCACCAAAGACTTATCAGGGACTAAGGGTTAAACTGGCAGTGAATTACAGGATCACCAGAGACTTATCAGGAATTAAGGGTTGAACTGGCAGTGAATTCTGAGATGATTTATTGCCATGTCATTTTCATCTTCAAATGATGGGAATCTTTCAGTTGGATCCAAAGGCTTCCAAGGAAGCAATATCTTTTCCCAATTCTTATAGGACACTTAGAACTAAGTGTAAAGTGAGAAAATTATGGAGGGGTGTCCAAGCCCATAAGTTGATCCCTGAACAATCAGGCCCAAAACTGATTTCACAATTATAGATCCAATGTCGATCGGCAATCCCCTTTGGATGTCGTAATTCAAAATGGCACTTTCTTTAGAAACTTTACCGATCTTCATTATCCGTAACAGTTTCGTAGAAATGAAAAAGTTCCAATGTTTAGAAACGGGATTCAGGAGTGTTGCAGAAAAAATAACATACCCATTTCCTCTTGTTTCCCAATCGGTAGTTTCGTCCATTAAATACTGGTAAATCTCATTCATCTGGTTTCACGTTGGGACAAAATTGAAACAGTGGCAGACAGAACCATTTTATATCATATATTATTCGTTGATCCGTGCAGGAGTGAAAGTGATCCATCTTCTTTGCACATACTCCTTGGTTGATTCCATGTAAATTTGCATAAAATTCTTTTACCACTGGAACCACCACGGCTGCAGTAGTGTAGCACAACACTTCCCATCTTCACCGCACTATTGTTTCTTCAATATCCATTGTGGGATTATTCGATCTGTCTCTTCCCATCTTCACCGCACTATCATTTCTTCAATATCCATCGTGGGATTATTCAATCCGCATTCACGAATCCTCATTCTTTGATTAATCTTTTCTTCGTCAGCAACTTGTTGAAGATTCGCTGCACTTTCGCACTAATAAACTTCCGCTGATTGAAAACTCACATTCTGGGATTATCTGGGTAATTGGATGCCATAGGAATGGGATTGGTAGAGTTTCACTTCACTTTTGGAGGGAAAAAATGAATTAGAATTTGAATTTTTGAGTTTAAAAAGACTATTCCCGCCCAAAAATCGTCAAAAATCGCCACTCGAACACAAGAAGCTGTCATCTTACCGGTCTCGCCATTGGCGGCCTTGAGGGCGCTGTCGGTGCGCTCCTGTATTAATTTTTTATGGACTCTTGGGAAAAACCCGTCGTCGGTGGCATCGAGGGTGGCGTGGGCACCCAAGGCAAAATTTTCACAGTTTTACTCTGGTCCGGATGCGTTCCAATTTTTCTTCATGGATCCAATTTTTAAGATGTTTCAATGGTAAATAAGAATAGTAGAGCTTAATACTACCAAAAACTATCGATAATTTCAAATAAAAACTACTATAATCACGAATAAAGTAAAGATAAATATGGGTTACCTCCCATAAGGTGCTTGGTTTAACGTCGTCAGCCCGACCTAGTCAGGTGTTATTCAGGTTGACTGGTCATTAAATCCTATTTAAAATTTGGTCTTTTACCCTCATAATATGATTTTAATCTGCATTCATTGACTTTAAATCTATTTTCTATTCTTTTATCTTCAATTTCAACAGCTCTGTAAGTGTAAACTTGAGTCACAGTAATGGCCCTAACCAACGAGACTTCAATTTCCCAGAAAATAATTTCATCCTAGTGTTGTAAAGTAAAACTTATTGTCCTGGTTCCAAGTGCTTTTAGTTTATCTTCCGATCATGCCATAACTTTAATTTTTTTTATAAATTATGTCGTTATCATAAGACTCATTTCTTAATTCTTCCAATTCATTTAATTGTAAAAATCTCTTCTTACCATCATCTTTCAAATTATAATTGAATTCTTTAATCGCCAAATATGCCTTATGCTTCAATTCTACTGGTAAGTGACAAGTCTTTCCAAAAATTATGTGGGATTGATTTTGTGAATTTTTTATAAGTATACAAATTACATAAATTAACACAAGGTATTTACATTTAATTAAATATATAAATTTACTAGATAATTTAAGACATCATGATATTTTTCCTAGACTTCTCTCATCATAGGAAACCTACTAAAATTATTCCCATATTTTTTCAAATGATATTTTGATTTATATAATTAAAATAAGCTAAAATGATCACCCTAGATTGAAATTTAGGGTTAGAAGCATAGCGATGCCCTCTGACCTTAGAAAAATCAAAGAACATCCCCTCTATGATGAGGAATAAATATTAAAAATTTCAAGCTATGGTGAACCATATTTAGTCATGGAGAGTTAAAATACCACATAGAGTATTTAATTAATTAAAAATTAGATACTTATCATATATTTTTTTAGCCCACATTATTCTCCTATTTTCACAGAAAAAGTGAGTATTTTTATTTTATTTTTATGATTTTTTAATATAAAGTTATGAATTTTCAAAGATCTGTTATTTATTTAAATCAAGAAAATCCTAATTTTCTATTCATCGTAGTCACGCGCTGCGTCATCCTCATTTTCCCTGAAACGCCACACATCGCCTCTTGGTTCGACATCACCATCTGACTTGGCAGCGACGCGTCCCGTTGTTCATGTACGGAAACTCATTTCTGCTCGATCTCATTCATCCGTTTAATACACGCTCGATCAGACGACTCTTCGTCATCGTCCCAGATAGCCAGAACCCGTGTGCCATCCAACTTTTAGACCTAAGATCTCACTCAACACTCAACTAAATCACATGGGGTTTTTTTCCTACACCTTCATCTACTCAAGGAGAACACATCCATATAGTTACAATGGTATGAAATCAAACTTTACTTCACATTTGAGGAAAACTGAGCTCAAGATTAGGGTTAATGGCCAATAACTTTATCAGAGAGGGGAAGCCTCAATCAGATGCTTGTAGAAGCTTCAGTGGAGTCTAACGAACCTCCTAGATGTGTTGGTTTTCTTTGGTGTAAGCTCCAAGTAGAAGTTCAATGAAAAGGGGTGCGACGTTAGTCTAGGAGTGGCTTGGAGAGCTCAAAAGATGGGGATTTTCATGGGGATCTTCCTCTCTTGCTCTTGGGAAGCTCAAGAGCAATTCAATTTTGAGTTTGGTGGAGTTTCAAGGATGGCCAAAATTTTTCCTGATTTTGAGCTAAAAAATTGAGCATAGGTGATGGGGGAAATGACCAAGGGATGGTTGTAATGAGCTTAGGGAGTCTTGGAGAATCTGAGAGCAATTTGACAGAGCTTCCCCAAGGAAATTTGATTGCCTCCCTCTTTGGCCATGCATTAGGGATTTAAATAGTATGGTCTATGGTGGCTGTGAGGGATTCAAATTGGGTGCAATGTGGAGCTCAGATGGAGGGCTTCAAAGTGCTAAGGGCCAATCAGAGTTGGGAAGCTTGTATGGGCACTTTGGGTTTTAATTTAAGGAAGATGGTTCTCATTTTTAGGATTTCTAGTCCACTAGGCCGGTCGACAGGGCCAGCGGTGGTGGCTAGAAGAATCAGGTGAGCCAGGGGGATGGTTAAATATATTTAACCCTCAATGACAAGTGATGAAGGAAGAGATCTCTTGTTTAAGGCCAAAAAATGGGACAAGATACCTTAAATTAGGGTACCCTTGGTCCATAGCTCACTTGGGTGGTTTAATGGGGTTTAGCTTGGTTAATAATTTGTACTTAGTGGCTGTGGAGACCTTAATTTGGTGACTTTAGCATGGCTAAGCCAATTTTGGGGAAGGGGTTCAATTTGGGTCAAGTGGCTTGATGTGGGTTTTGAGTTGAGCTAGCTAAGAAATTGAGCTCAATTGATTGATGAATATTGTGTAGATGATTGTCACAAAAGGTTTGGAGTGATTTTGAATTGGTTTAGAGGTTCAATTTGGAGGATTTTGGGCATTTGGTCAATTTGGAGGTGTTGGGTTAGACTTTGGTTTAGGTTGGGCTAAGGTTGGGCTAAGCCCAAATTGATGGTTTAAAATTGTCTATAGGAATATCATGAAGAGTTCTCAACATCAATTGGGTGTCAATTTTGGGGTTTGAGTATTCAATTAGGTGACATTTGGAGACATAGCCAATTTGGGGTAAATTTTGGGGATTTTGGACTTGGGTTAAAATTGAGTGAAATTGAGGCTTGGCCAAGGTCAATTAAAGGTCCAATTTGATTTTTAGGATTGTTATGAAGAGCTTAGGATTTAAATTTGGGAAAATTTATTAATCTATGGGGTTCAATTTGGTGGGTCTAAGTCATATGGTTTAAATTGGATGTTTGACTTGGATCAAAATTGAGGTCAAAGCATGGGTTAATTAGGCTTAGATTTTGTTTGGATTGATCATATAAAATATTAATTTGAGTTTAAAATTGAAATTGGAGAGTATTTGGGGCAAATGGATGGACACTTGAGGTGAATTTGGGGAAATTAGGCCTTTAAAGGCAATTTGTGAGTTTTGGTCAAAGTGGTCAAATTGGTCAAATTAGGTTCAATTGAAGGGTCCAAATTCGTTTTCGAGACATTTTAAGTGATTTTGGATGTTTTGGGAAAGTTTGGTTCACCAAGGGTATTTTTTCAAATTTAAGGGTATTGTGGCTATTTTGGAATTTTTGGGATGTTTTGGCAATTTTGGTAAATTCAAATGGTTTGAAATGAATTTTGAAAAAGTTTGGGTATTTTGGGTGAAATTGGTAATTTTGGTCAAATTTAGGGTTTGTCAGTGTTTAGGTAATTTGAGTAGATTTGGGGACAAAAGAACAAGTTGGATATTTTGGTAGAATTAGGATGCCAATCACCTTATTAGTGCTATGGACCAATGAAAATCCCATTTGGGACCTCTATGTACTGGTCTTAGCTAAACTCCAGCAAAGGGCTAGTGGGTCTAGGGGACCATCTACATGAGTCTCTCAAAAGAGCAAGCGATCAAAGTCAATAATTTTGTGTTTCGGGTTGCAAGTGAATATAGGTGATAGTGAGTGTAAATGAGTAAACTATCTCCAGACCAACATCTAGGACCAGCCCTAAGGTCAAGCAGTCCTATGGGGACTCTTCTTGAGATCCTCCATACTGACCCCACCTACTAAGTGCTAGAAGTCAGGACCAATATGTGGAACTTCAGGTTAGCAAGGAAGAGTTTAGAGTTTTTAAAGGTGTTCGGTCCTTTTCTAGTTTTCTAGAAGTAATCATCAGGAAAACCCTATGTCTAGACCCTAGGCTACTAAAGAAGGAAAACTAAACCTCAACCAAAAGTGAGTTCAACATACTACACTAATAACACCTAAGTAACCTCAATATCATAATAACCACCACAACATTATGTCAATAACATCGCAGTACCATTTTGATGATACCACAATAACACCAGGATAACACATAAATAACATCACAATAATACTACAATACAACCACAAAAATTGTATTAATATGACAAAATTATTTTTTGAAGTACAACCACAATATTACAATGATAACACCGCGGTACCATTTTGATAATACTGCAATAACACCGTGATAACACAAGGACAACACCTCAATAACCCCGTAATACAACCACTACAAAACTAAGCCAATTACACCTAAGTAAACTCGATAACTCCATAATAGACCTCAATAATACCTCAATGTCACCTAAATAACACCTCAATAACACAGCGAAAAAATTGGTTGAAGTACAGCTGCAATAACACTACTACATCCACCTTAGTAACACCAAAAAACCACTGCAACATTATCTTAATAACACCTAAATAACACTGCAATAACATGAGGAAAATACCACATAACACATCAATAAAACTACTACAATAACACCTCAATAACAACAACCTCAATAAATCCTAAAGAATATGAAAATGATAATAGAATATCCCGTATAAAACCTCAATACATCTTCAAAAACAACACATTAACCACCAAAGTACTGCTCTAACATTAACATGGTATCATATCAATAACATTGAAATCTTCCACAAAATCATGCCAATAACACTACAAAAAAACTCCAAAAACATCGTGGCACCACTTTGATAACAACGAAATAACACCTAGGTAACCCTCCAACAATACTTCAGTGTCACATCAATAACATTGCAATAGTCATCGCAAAACCGTGATAATAACATTGTAGTACCACTCTAATAACACCACGATGCTACCTCAATAACACCTAAGTAACACTCTAACAATACCCTCATGTGTCACCTCAATAACACTGCAATAATTGCTGCAAAACCACACCAATAACACCATGGAACTACTGTAGCAATACCGCAAAATCACACCAAGAACACTACAATAATACTTAAGTAACACTCTGATAATACTATGATATCATCTCAATAACATTTAAATCCACCACAAAACCATGCCAATAACATCGCAAAAAAACTTCAATAACACCACAGTGTCACGTAGATAACACCGCAATAACACCTAAGTAACACTCCAATGCTATCCCATGTGTCGCCTATATAACACCTCAGTAGCCCCGCAAAAAATACTACAATAACACATCGCCACCACTCCAATAATACTGGAAAACCATGATAATATCACTACAATAACACCTAAGTAACACTCTAATAGTATTGTGTTATCGCCTCAATAAACCCTAAATCTGCAGTAAAACCATGCCAATAACTCCACAAAAAAACTCTAATAACATTGTCGTGTCACCTCAAAAAGACTGCCATAACACCTACGTACCACTCCAATAATACCCCATGGTCACTTGTGTAACGCCGCAATAGCTGCAGTAAAATAACACCAATAATATCGTGGCACCACTCAAATAATACAGCAAAACCACACCAATAACAACATAATAACACCTATGTAATACCCAAATATGTTGTATCACCTCAATAACACCTAAAATTGCTAGAAAACCACACCAATAACACCACAAAAAAACTTCAATAACACTGCGGTGACACCCTCAATAACACCTAAGTAACACTCCAATAATATCCCACTTGTCACCTCAATAACACTGCATTAGCTGTCGCAAAACCACACCAATAACACCATGGCATCACTCTATTAATATTGCAAAACCATGCCAATTATATCACAATAACACTTAAGCAACACTCCCATAATATTGTGGTATCACCTCAATAGCACCTAAAACAGCTACAAAACCACGCTAATAGCACCACAGAAAAAAAACTCCAATAACACTGCGATGTCACCTCAATAGCTCTGCAACAACACCTAATTAACAACCTAATAATAGTACATGTGTCACCTCAATAACATCAGCCGTAAAACTACATCAATAACACCAACGTTGTAATAACACATAAGTAACACTCCAATAATACCATAATATCACCTCAATATTTCTAAAAACCACCAAGAAAATCATGCCAATAATACCACAAAAATCTCTGATAATAATGTGACATCACCTAGATAACAGTTTAATAACACATAAATAGCACTCTAATAATAATATCTCATGTGTCATCTCAATAACATCGCAATAGACGCCCTAAATCCATGCCAATAAAATCGCGACACCAATCCAATAATAATGCAAAATCATGGCAATAACGTTGCAATATCACCTAAGTAACACTCGAATAATATTGCAGTATCCCCTCAATAACAGTGAAATCCACTTCAAAACCACGCCAATAACATCATAAAAAAACTGCAATAACACTATGACATCACTTCGATAACACCGCACTAACACCTAAGTAACACTCCAATAGTACATCAACGTTGCCTCAA
The DNA here is from genome assembly GCA_002079205.1 of Phalaenopsis hybrid cultivar. Classification (NCBI taxonomy): domain Eukaryota; kingdom Viridiplantae; phylum Streptophyta; class Magnoliopsida; order Asparagales; family Orchidaceae; genus Phalaenopsis; species Phalaenopsis hybrid cultivar. The sequence continues at coordinate 213,002 of JXCR01147536.1, read as the reverse complement.
TAAGTCCGTAGTAGCTACCATAAAACCACACTAATAACACCGCTACACCACTCCAACAGTACTGCAAAACTACTCCAATAACACATAAGTAACACTTCGACAATACATCAATGTCACCTGAATAACAAAATAATAACACACCAATAAAAAATTAACACTACAATAGGATCCACAATACCCAATAACACTTCCACACAATAACACCAATGTAATACCTTAACAAACACCATAATAACATAGAAATACAACCACAATAATGATTAGAATAACACAAAAACAACTGCTAATTTAAAACCTCAATAAAACTGAATACAACCAAACTAACCCTTCCAGTAACATCAAAATAACAGCTCCAATAACACCAACACAACCGCTGAAGTAGAACCACAACAAAAGGAAGGTGATCGCACTATAACACCAAAATAACCTGTCTAATAACACTAAAATGATACCATAATACAACCTCAATGCTAGCAACTGATTTTACTGAATTTATCTCCAGTTTATTATTAATGATTCCAATCTATCTAAATAAAATTTTGAGAAATTTATAAGAATTTCTTACACAAATTTGTCCACATAAGTATATATTTGAAAATTTTGTGAGGAATTATATCTCAGGAATGAAATCCATCAATAAGCTAGTATATGTTTATATGGGTTGCAGTGTAAACAACTACTATTTTGGGGTAGTTAGGAGTGAACATTTAGGAAGATGTAACAATAAAAAATAGTCTAATGGTTTTGAATTTCCATTATATGCACTAAGAAAATCCAACATTGCAAATAAATTTGTGTTGCATGGGAGAATTGGTTCTTGGCTTGATGAAGATTTTTTCTCCTTTTCTGTATACCATGGTTCATGTAAGAGAAAAGTAAAGTTACATATAGTGAAACTATTTTTTAATATAGAAATATATACTTTTACTCTCTTATTTTTCTCCAATACTCTTTTAATCCAGAATTAGATATTCTATTTTTTCACATCTTCTCTAGGTCATTAAAATTGCCTTCTTTATTCACTATTTTTTTCTTATTTGGTTGTTGCTTTTATTAAGGTGCTCTCCCACCAATTATATCCTTAACATTGACTGAGAATTTTTCCAATGATTAAAACATGCATTGCTCAGCCGGTTCATTTCCTTATGCTTTAATATTAATTTGATATGCAAGCTTTTGAACGTGTGTGCAAAATAAGAGACCACTTCAAGAACCATTCCACATTTCTGTCTCTTTGAGATATTTATATTCATAGTTTTTATAGATGCCTTTTTTTGCATGAATAGAACATTACAATAAGTGGTATTTATCGGAAATATTTGTTACATGTTCCTAGCTAAAAATTTGTAGGGACTAAGCACATAATAATCCAATCATTTCAACTTTTGTGCAATTGCACGTAATTTTAGAATTACTCCTGTCAAACTTAAAAATCAAATGTTTGTTATCCCTTGATTATGTAAACTTTTAATGAAAAATATTGAATCATTGTTTGTAGATAATTCCACAGCAAAACCACGTAACTCATATTATAATTCTTCCTCGGACTGTGAGTATAGCTTCCTCATATAAAATGAAGCCGCCTGGCTTATCACTGGGATGCTTTTAACAACGGGTGCAACTATAGACTGAGCACACTTTAAATTTTCATGCTTCTTATTATGTCTCCACGATTTCATGACATTTTGAAGACCCACAAAATAGTTAGTAGTGGAGCTTGTTAGCTTGGAGACACCATGACAAATCTTATTTATGAATTCACTTCTTTTTGTTGATAAGACTCTTATTTCAAATATTTCTATTGAAGGTTGTTGACCACTTATTTCTGATATTGTACAAATTATCGAACCAAACATTATCGTGTAGATTTTCTTTCTCAATCATTACAACCCAAATTTCTTCAAACTCCTTAGTATCACATTTTCTCATGCACTAATGAAAAGGTCATTGACTATCTTGCTACCCATATCACAATGTACTTTCAAAGGAAATTTCTTTATAGATATGTCATTGGCATACTTTATGTTGTGTATGAGGTAGAGAATCTTCAATAGCTCTTGCCATTGTTTGATCCTAATCAATAAATATTTTTATCGAATAGTTTTCATCCATTATATGAATAATTGTTATAAATAGCCACTTGAACAAATCAATCTTCTCAGTTGAAAAAAAAAACAAACTCCAAAGAAAATATCCCCAACAAACGAAGCACAACATAAATTATATTTATTTAGTATATACATTATATTAAAAATAATAACATCCTAAAGCAGTTATAATCAAGCCTCGAAGTCACATCACTCCAAAAAAGCTCCTTAATCTACCACATTCATCAATTTGGAAGTACCATGTGAACATGCTATCCTTAGCTCCTCTTAATAAATAAATGTAATAGAGAATTAGCATCACCATGTTCAATTCTATCTCTTCTCTCTTTTTGAATGAAATTGAAGGCATCTCCATTAGTACATTCAAAGTTCTCTCCTCCCCCCAACTTCTGTATCAAGGAAGTTAAATGCATTCGTAGCACTAATCTCTGATTCTGTCATCGATCGTAGCACATCCACATTGATTTCACTTATTTTTCTGCTAGAACGCAAAAGATGCTTATCACTGGGCTCAACCAAGGGGTGGTTATGACTTTCTACGAATTTCTTAAAAGTCTAGTTCCCTTCAACGCCAACAACATATTGAATCATGGTTGGAGAACCATTCGTTGTGTCCACCTTTTTAAACTTCACCATGGTGAACTTCGACTCTTCCTTGTAACCAACTTTTCCACATATAAAGTTTTTTGTCTTAATTTTCTTTAAATTCAACCAAGTACTACTATGGCAATTTCAAAGTGTAAATCCAATATGATGTGCGTAGGCACAATATTGTTCATATGCTTCTTGCTCATTGTGGACAATAATGCGAAGAAAATTGTCTAAAATTAGATCATTGCAAACATTTTTAGGCTACCTGAACTACTGATTTATAAAATACTTTAAACATGACTACAATCGCAATAAAACCAAAACATTTCACTAACATTTTAATAATCTCACCATAACACCAAAATAAAAATAATAATAATACCAAAATAATAACTTCAATAACACCACAATAACACTCGAATAACACAACCAAAATATGATGATAAAACAGCAATAACACTATAATAACACACAAATAACCATAATAACACCATAATAAAAACAAGAATAACTCCTCAAAAAACTAGAGTAAAACTACAATAACTGAGGAATAACACCAAAATAACAACACATTTACGCAATAATAATACCACATTCCAACCTCAATAAAACCTAAAACTTACAAATCTAATAACACCACAACAAAGCCAGAATAAAACCACAATAACACTTCCAATAATTACATAAATACAACCTCAATAACACAACAATAACATCACATTCCCACATCAATAAAATTAAAACTTAACAAAAACAATAACACACTAGAATAACACCATAATAACACAAATATAACCCCAAAATAACGCACCAATAAAAAAAAAAAACATTAAAGTTCCAATAATATCACAATAAAACCAGAATAACATCATTAAATAACCGCAATAATACCATATTCCCAACTCAACAAAACTGAAACATTAAATCTCTAATAAAACCTAAGTAACAGACTAATAACATCAGAATAATTCTAAAATAATACCCCAATAACATCGCAATAACATTGCATAAAATCGAAACATTACAAATGTTATCACCTTGAGAACGCCAAAATAACACCTTATAAAAAACAAAACATTACAGCTCATATAACACAACAATGATACTAAAATAAAACCACAACAAAACCACAATAACAACATATTCCCACGTAAAAAAAATTTAAACATTACATCTCAAATAACACCTAAATAACACACCAATAACAACAAAATAAGAAAAAAATAACTGTTCAATAACAACAGAATAACATAACATTTCCACCTCAATAAAACTGAAGTATTACATCTCTAATAACACCACAATATCAGCAAAATACCATCATAATAATACTAGCATAACACTGCAATAATACCATAAAATAACCATAATAACACCACAATCCGACATCAATAAAACTGAAAATTTACAACTTTAATAACACATAGAAAACACCAGAATAACACCAAGATAATGTTGCAATAACTCCACAAAAATATCAGTATAACATCACAATAAGCCCACAATAAAACCACAACAAAATCTTAACAACACTACAATACCACCTCAATTAAAACAAAAAATTGCAGCTTCAATAATACATCAAAAACACCAGAAAAACAAGAATAACACCACAATAACAGCAAATAACACACTCACATCTTTTTCAAATATAGTGCCATTACATTCAAAATCTATCATCAAAATTTCTCAGTCAAGAGAGATGTCCTGCATAGCTATGTAAAACCCTAGTTAACAGAATTACATGTGAAAAAACGTGACAAAAATAAAACATTTTCGAAGTAATAGGTCTCCTTAGGCATTAAAATAAAATATTTTGTTATTTTTTATTCGATGAAACTGCGTCTTATATGTGAACTTACGTGATAAAATTTCATTAGTCCAACATAATAATTTTTCCTCTTGCTTTGATAAGATTTTTTGGAGTCGTATTTGTAAGGTATTCTTTTACAAAATTGTCTAATGAGGACGGCCTCGAACAAGACTTGAAGCTCTAGCAGCCTCAAATTCTTCAGGGCAAACAGCGCCACATGTCCTGCCACCCGGAGAGAGCTAAGGGAATCTACATTAATTTTCTCTGAACTCTCTATCTGCTCCAACCGACACATTTCTTCTTGTATTCATTCTTGAAAATCTCGTCCTTCTCTCCAAACTACAAGCCAAACCAAAGTCATTCCCTTTGGTTGCCAAAGGTGCCCTTTTTCTTCGTGAAATCCTTCAGGTTATCTATCTCGTATAGAAGAGGATCTGGCGTGTGGGATATGAGGATTGCCTGCGATGTGTGCAAGACAACGGCGGCGGCAGTGATCTGCTGCGCTGACGAGGCTGCGCTCTGCGCCAAATGTGACGTCGAAGTCCACGCAGCCAACAAACTTGCTGGAAAACACCGTCGCCTCCCCCTCAACTGCGACTCTTCCAAGCTCCCACGATGCGATATTTGCCAGGTTTTAACACTAGTCGTTATTTAAAAAAAGTGTTTTTAGTATCTTGCATCTTTCTCTTAAAGATGAAAACTTTATTCCTGAGAAGTCATGGTTTCGTTGGTTTATTATCCTGTTCTTTGTTCAGATCTGCAGTTGATGCAGAACTCTTTTCAGGGGTTGTTTGGCTACCGGCTGGATTTAGTTAAATTATAACTCTTATATCTATTTACTTAAGGTGAAAACCTTTTCTCTGACTAGACATAGTTTCTTTTGTTGATTATCAAATATGAAGTTGTTGCAACACTCTTTTCATGGGTTGTTTGGTAGTAGGATTTAATTCAATCAGGATTTATAAAATCTGTAAATTTAGATTGAGTAAATCTTTAGAGGATTGAAACTAAAAGCTCTTTGGCTTGATAGCTGTTAGAACTTGTTGAGGCTATTTGTTTTATGATTTCAGTTTTATTAAAGGAAGAAATCTTTAAATTTATCAGATCTTTCAATCATTAGAATGGCTTGATTAAACAAATTCTTAATTTATCCCTGGCTGAAGTAGTATTTAACGTCTCCAAATATTTTTTTTGGCAATATTTAAGCAAAATCTTCTCTAATTACTGTCAAAATTGGATACGAAGCAGCACCCAAGGCGAGACAAATATTGTTGCTGATGCTAGGCTGCTAGTTTTTTAGTGTTTGTACAAATTGTGAGCTTCCTTCTTGATAACCATGGTATATGATAATAATCAGGTAAAAAAAAGAAGTTATTGATAACTTCAGCCATGGATGCGTTGACTTATTTTCTATCTTCTACTTCAGATCTGCATTGCTGTGATACTCGGCAAGCCAATTGTCGTTGACAAGGCACTTTTTCTTGGGTGTATATACCCATTTTGGATTTTTTCTTGTTAGTTATGATTTTTTTATTAGTGGCCGTACTTTGGTTCAGGCATTTGATTGTCTAATTTTTTTTGAAATAATCTTTTTTTATTTCTTTTCATTTTTTTTAAGACGATATTTTGGTGCTGCATCGGCAAGCTACGAGTCCATGAAATGTTTTCAGATATAGAAGTGTAGAATCGACTGGATTATGTTTAAATGTGTGATATATTGCAAAATTTAGAAATTAAATGTCATATAATAGGTAGCAATATGGTAATCTTTTGCCCTTATACTTTTTTGCCCTCCTCAACCAACCCCTCCATCTATGGATGAATGGAAATCATGATAACTGCTGAGTTAAGTGCTTTAGATAACTTCTCTTTGGTATAATGCCAATCTTATTTGTATAGTTCAGTTTTAGAAGTTGTTACCGTAAAGGGTTTTCTTTTATGCTTTCTATTATTCAATGACATCCAAACTTATTTTTGGTTGCATTTCAGGACAAGGCTGCTTTCATTTTTTGTGTGGAGGATAGAGCACTTTTCTGCGAGGATTGTGATGAGGCAATCCACCTTGCCGGCACCCTCTCAGCCAATCACCAACGCCTCCTGGCCACCGGAATTCGTGTTGGCTTGACCTCGATACAAAACATGGGCTCTAGCAAGCATCAATCTGATCCTCCAAATTGCCATTCCATGGCTCAAACCTGTAAGAAAATTGCCACAAAGAAGCAACCCCCTTCTGTATCCTCTTCTTCCGCTTGGGCTGTCGATGATTTTCTTCACTTACCTGACTTTGAGTCTGGGTACAAGGTACAATATTCCTATTTCTTTCTCTTATTTATTTTAGCCCCAACATTGCTGAAGGTTTGGATGTTATTAATCTCTTTCACTACAGAAGGAGTCTTCAGTTGGATTTGGAGAGCTGCCATGGTTTGCAGACATTAGCTTCTCTCCTGAAGGTGCATCAGAGGGATCAGTTACTCTAGCTGAAGTCCCAGAAATGCTTTTCAAGCAACCGAGCAATGAGGCTTTCTTTAGGCTTCCCAAGGCAAGCCTCCCATATAAGAATCCTCGAATTGGGATGCTGGAAGATGATGATTTCTTTACGGTTCCAGACCTCGGGTAAAGCTTCAGCAGTTTGCAGATGAGCCACTATATATTTTTCTAATCTTGTGAACAGGTTAAGCGGAAATGTATGGGGTTAACATGGAGGTGGATAGATGAAGAAGAGTGGATGAAACTTGCAATTAAACTTTGTTTGTGGTGTGTTATTGGTATTTTGTTCTTTGTTTAATGGATAACGGATTACCATCACAAGTTGCTTTTGCTCGCTTCCAACTTCATTTAAGAGGTTATTTGGCTAAAGTTTCTTCTACAGTTTATTTTTTAAAAAGATAAAATACCCAAATGGAGACCATAAGATTGATCCAAGAACGGGCATTTGCAAACCCGGGTGGCTTGTTTGAAGAGCGAAGGTTTTTCCTTTTAACGTAGAAATGGCCTTGTATTTATAGATAGAGGGGGTATGAAATATATAATTGCATGCTTGCCCTTGCTTTTATGGGGATGTTGTAATGTATGATAGGTATAAAAAAATAAAGAGTCTATGACTCTACTACTCTATTAGTCGGCCAGTTGAGGTTGGTGGTCCTTAGATCAGCAAGGCTTGTTAGACCGACCGAGCTGAGTTAGGGTAGCCCGTTGTCTTTGGTTGTCTTTAGATTGCATGGATCTTCTCAGTTGGCATTGTCAGTAGGTCTACCATTTTAGTCTGACAGTCGACTGTCGACCCCTGGGTGCAAAGCTTCTATTGTCGGGATGAGACTAGGTTGTTGGGCAAAGGGTGGATCATCGTAACCCAACAGATAGCTTATCCCTTGATAGGAGGTTCACTTGAAGTGTTCGTGGATTATGTCATTATGAGTGACTTTGGTCTTGTTTCCGGATATTTTTAAATATGGAATTGTCAGTTTGTTTATTTGTCTTCGTATAGCGCTTTCCTGAATCGTTGTAATGAATCAGAGAAGATGAAAGATTAGAGGAGAACATGCGACAAAATTAGACAAAAAAAAAAAAAAAACAATAAAGAGAGTTTATGTGAGGTAATCTTTGTGTAATAGGTTAAGAGTATATGTCCAAAACAAGATTGAATCGTAACACCTTGAAACATATTATCCACGAAGAAAATCAATACATAATCAACCAATATAACTAGAGAAAAAAATTTTATTCTTTTGCTTTGGGTGATGAGTAATTCCTAAAGAAATTTATCCCTTTGGTTAATTACATATTTGGGTTACTCGAGCATACTCTTAATAATTAGGAGTCTTATTTATGCTTTTTTATAACTAGTGAAAACGATATATTCAAAAAAATAAGACATCCCAAGTAGAAAAAACTTAGAGTTTTAAAGCATATACGGAGTCGTAACGGCAAAGAGTGACCCTCTCACATCTTAGATGATTGCGACTAATAAAAAAATGGGGCCTACGAGATTCTCGGGTAATCAAATAGGATCACTCCACTGCTTTGAGGTTGTATTGGGCCATAAGCATAGAGGGTGAATTACTATATCCCAAACAGGCAATGAGCTGTTAGCAAAATGTGGCCTGCTAAATGCATCACTGATATGTTATGAGTAAGACTAGGCATATAGGGAGGTTTACCAATAAAATGGTAAAGAACTCCTAGACGGGTAAAGATAGTCGGTTCGTGATTACATGGATCCATCTTCCCAATCTATTATGACGTTAGGCCTATCTAGTCGTGAAGGCAGTCGATTTAGCCCATTCTGAGATCCCTTGTCAGTAACTCATGAGTTGCATCGTCCAAGAAACCTCGGTAGCACTGAAGTCAAAGGAACAAAATGTCTAAAATCCTATTACCCCCTAACGGGTGGAATTAATAGAAATGGGACTCATGCTTACTAGGAAGATGATAAGGATGCCTCCAGAATGAAGAGAGAAGAGGGGTTTGGCTACAAAGCCAAACCCACTTCATAGAGAACTTACACCTCGTCTAGGTTAGGGGAGCCTCTAACAACCTAGTCGTTCTGGAAAACCACTTGGATAAAAAACCTATGCTTGGTCTGTCGGGTTGAAAGTGCAGAAGCGCTCTTCTTCAGAATATGTAGAATGATATAGTTGTCTAATTTAACCTTAGTGTAGAGGCCCCATTAATATTATGACTGAGTGATACCATGCATATAGAATCATTTTAAAACCGGTTTGAATGCCATGTAAGAAAGTAAACGCATAAAGTAAAATGCTCGGTTAAATCTTGGTTTAGTTTTCATCCTAAATTTTACATACATTCATACATGTATATATATGTGTGTGTGTGTGTGTGTGTGTATAAAGACTATTTGAGATGAAGCAGCAGACTTAGGAAACAAGTCAGCTTGTTGGTTCCCCCCGTTTTGGTTGAATGGAATTTTTTGTGTTTTAAAATATAAATGCAATATCGATGAGCCATGCCCGTTGGGAGGAGCGATTAGCAAGCGCCTGTAGAAGATATGTTAATATAAGTTGTTACAATTCCTCCCTTGTTGGACATGGTTCCTTGAACATAAAATCGCTATAATATACCATCGCTCATATCTCAAACTCAGTAACAATGTAAAATACAAACACAAAATGCTTGTCTAGCCACAAGCCATAAATAATAACCATACATATAAAAAGGTTGACTACACCCTAACCTATTATACCAAACATCTGAAGCAAGGTAGTCTATCACATACATTTATGTGTGTGCAAATGTGTATTTAGAGGTTGATGTATGATTTTGACGGGGATGCCATCCCCAACACGTGATAGAGTTTTAGAACCTTAGCATAATCATTTATGTGCTAATTNCACCGTCGCCTCCCCCTCAACTGCGACTCTTCCAAGCTCCCACGATGCGATATTTGCCAGGTTTTAACACTAATCGTTATTTAAAAAAAGTGTTTTTAGTAGCCTGTATCTTTTCCTTGAAGATGAAAACTTTATTCCTGAGAAGTCATGGTTTTTTTGTTTTATTATCCTGTTCTTTGTTTAGATCTGCAGTTGATGCACCACTCTTTTCAGGGGTTGTTTGGCTACCGGCTGGATTTAATTAAATTATAACTCTTATATCTATTTACTTAAGATGAAAACCTTCTCTCTTAGTAGACATAGTTTGGTTTGTTGATTATCAAATATGAAGTTGTTGCAACACTCTTTTAATGGGTTGTTTGGATATTAGTAGAATTTAATTCAATCAGGATTTATAAAATCTGTAAATTTAGATTGAGTAAATCTTTAGAGGATTGAAACTAAAAGCTCTTTGGCTTGATAGCTGTTAGAACTTGTTGAGGCTATTTGTTTTATGATTTCAGTTTTATTAACGGAAGAAATCTTTAAATTTATCAGATCGTTCAATCATTAGAATGGCTTGATTTAACAAATTCTTAATTTAACCCTGGCTGAAGCAGGATTTAACGTCTCCAAATATTTTTTTTGGCAATATTTAAGCAAAATATTCTCTAATTACTGTCAAAATTGGATACGAAGCAGCACCCAAGGCTAGACAAATATTGTTGCTGATGCTAGGCTGCTAGTTTTTTAGTTTTTGTACAAATTTTGAGCTTCCTTCTTGATAACTNTGCAAATGTCAAAACATACAATGTGTCATAATTAATGATGCACAAAACAACAATATGCTTTACATACAATAAATTTGGTTGCTCAGGGTATAGTACATCGAGAGGGAAGTTACACCTCATCAGATAGTAACCAAAATGCTAATCATCACCTGGTGAAGGACAGCACGAGGGAGAATACAACTCGCTCAGATGATGATCACAATGCTACCTCATGTGTTAACCACAAATAGCCATATAAGGTGCACACAATACATAATATGCACTAATAATGATGGTTAAATGTTGCAAATATCTTGAAGTAATACAATACCTTGCTAAAAATGACACAAGCATATAAACACTCCCCAAAATGAAGCAATTTTCATACATTAAAAAGTGAAGTCATCAAGTTAAATTGATTTTTCAAGCTGAATAAAGAATATAAACAAAAGGAAAAATATATGATTTTTATAAGTATTTAAGAATGATATCTCAACGACATCTCAGACTAACATATGGTTTAGCTTTATGTCTTTGAAAGGGAAATTATAATGCTTGAATCCTACAATTTATTAAAATTTTGGACTTATATACGCACAATATATGATCATGCAAATTTCTCTAAAAGATAAGAGGATTTATGTTGTACCGAACGAACAACCTTGGAATCCTAAATGAGTTAGAACTTATATCACACGATGTACAATCGTGTGAAAGCCCAAAGATAGTGTGAGGATTTATGTCGTATTAGATGAAAAACCTCGAAATCCTAAGGTTGTTTTTTTGTTAAGTCTAAGAAAAGTTCAGTTGAAATTCATCCTTTGCTTCGTGTTGAGACTTTACTGTCATCTAAAGTTGTCCTTCATCCGCTTACATCCTCGTCTTGCTTCCCAAACAATTAGGTTCAAGCTCCTTACATATGAAGTTTTTGGGTTTTAAAAGGGTGTATTTAGACTAGTGATTATTGATTATTTCTGATTCGCAGGGTCTTGCTATAGAGTTCCTCCTAAACAGGTGTCCTAGTGTTATCTACTTAGGGGTCTTTTACTGGTATAGTAACAGAATAATAATGTTGCATGTGTAAACAAACAAATATATACAATAAAGTGCAAGAAATACAAAGAGTAGTAAAAAAAATGTTAGTGTGTACCAGCCACCTTTGACACCGCTGCTAAAGAAGTAAATATGAACATAAAACGTGCAAGTATTACGAAGAATTAAATAAACACAAAAGACATGAGAATATGTGTGTATATAAAAAAAAGTCAAATGACACATATGAAGGATCTGAGTCGAGTATTAAGTTAGGGGTGGACTCAGAATCAGGGTCAAAGCCCTAACGATTTCTGAAGGGACATCCGTACAGAACTATTAGTATCATGTATGTGAGACCCGCATCGAGTAAAAGGCTACCGACAAGAAAATCAAAGGAAAGTAACACTCGGCCCAGTTTGTGTGACTGACGAACAAAATTTTGAAATATGATGAACCTACAAGCAACATACATGAATTTACTCTAGCACATGATAAAATGAATGTGTTTTACATGAATGAAAATATAAGCAAACTTTGTTTTAAACATACCTGACATCAAATTATGATCACAATATTAAAAATTTGATTTTGTCATACATTAAGACAATAAATCATAAATGCATGGTAGAAACAAACATCTTGGCACTAAATAAAAAATGCATACTGCAAACATGATGTTATGTATTGGACATTAACCATATGGACATCCAAAAGATGTATTTTTCATGCATTTACACATAAAGTTATAAATACATAGTATGCACATGTTTAAATCATGCAAACATAAATTTATGCATTCGAAACATGTCTAAATTCATTCATAAAACCTACACATTCCATAAGAACAAATTTCACTAATTATTTGAGATCAACATCAAGCTAATGCGAATAATTTCATTAGGCAAATGTGATTTAATCTATTAACATCAAGCAAATAAACTAACACATAAACACTAGTACATGGATACATGCAAATGACTCCATGAAGATGACAAAACATGTTTTTTTCTAATGGAACTCTCATGGGTTATAAGTTAAAACAAATTAACCTTGTTGCGCAATTCAACAAGATGCCCACCTCCATTTAATTGGCAAAGGAGAAGATTTTTTCATGAAAATAAATCTTCATTTTCTTGAGAATGAACATTTATATTTCTTTCGTTCTCTAGCATAATAAAATTCAAATTTGCATGAAAATGAAGCTACCAATATCAAATGGTGAGGTTAGCACAATCTCATTCTAGAAATTGGCTACGACTAAGGGCTATTAGATAATTCTTTTTGAAGTGCAAGGAAACATTGAAAAATTGTCTAACCTAGGCTTCAATCTAACATCAGCCTAACTTAGAGCCTCTAACATCAGCTTTTGGTCTCCTACGAAAAGTAAACAAAAGATGTTGGAGAAGGACTCACCACCGTGATGGTTGTTGTTGTGTTCCTTTTATGTCCAACTACTCCATTGGATGACAAAGTTGATGGCCTCTTTTTAGTCTCAAGATTTTTGAAAGAATTTTAGTTTCTTACTCTCGAAGATCAGAAAGTAAAGAAAGAAGTAGCAAGAAAATAAAGCTGTGGAGAAGTAGAAAGAAGAAGGAGAAGAAGAAAGCCATTTCTCTATCACTTGGCCATAACTCTACTCACTCTCTTTTCTCACCAATTAGCTCTCATCTCACCTGGAAAACTCAAGTTTAATGGAATGAAATTCGGACCCCCTTTGTGCTACTTAACTATCTTAGATATACGTGCATTTTGCATCCTTAAGTTTATAAATAATGGGCATAATATACATAGGATCCATACAATTAACTCTTAGGGTGGTGGGTAGCTATGAAAAGCTTCTTATTAAACCATAATATTCACCTCATTACTAATACTTGATATCTCAGCCTATATTGATAAGTGGGAGATCATAAAGTTCAAAATTTTCAGTTAGGAGTAGAAATTTATGGTTGGCCGCGTGCGCGCAAGCATGCATGGCAAGAGTGCACTGCAGTGCGTGCGTGCATGACAAAGTGTGCAACAACACATATGCTTGTAGGGTGCACGCAAGTGCAAGTGGCAAGCACATGTGTGCGTGTGAGTGAAGAGGTTTCTTATGGATCCATTGGACCTTGAGAGGCCACAAATAGATGGAATATGTTTCTCAAACATCACAAGCATTAAAAATTAATTTCAATAGTTGTGCTAGTCTTATGGTATGGGCGCATCGATTTAAAATTTCACAATTAAAATTAACTAAAGTGTTTTATAAATTTGCTTTGCCACGAGAGGCTCCAAATGGTTGAAGCATGATCCTTATGTGTTTTGGTTTTTTTTAGCATTGGAGACGTCTGCTGTCTAATTGTTGTCTTACACTTTTCTTTTCCAAGTAGTCTTTTTACTTGAACCATCTAGATCATTCAAACATAGAAGAGAACTCAGAAGTAGAGAAGGTAAGACAAAACCATGCAAAAAAAAATTAAAAAGAAAGATGGGGAACTTATGTAAAGTTATTCTCGTGTGATAAATCAAGAGTGTTTGTCCAACAAGATCAGATTAAAATAACTTGAAACCATATCCACCAAGAAGTTCCCTTTATAAGCAACTCGTTGAACCAAAGAACAAAGATATATATATATATATA
>JXCR01147536.1:153750-198601 GCA_002079205.1 Phalaenopsis hybrid cultivar | reverse complement strand
TATATATATATATATATCTTGTCTGGTGGGGGCGCTAGGGTTCTTGGCTCCAGCGATTTGGCTGGCGATAATGGAGTTTTCGCTTTCTACCATCTCTGCTGGTGAAAACTTTCCATATTCTCATTTCTATGCTTCTTGTTTTGCTTCATTATGCCTTCTGGAAAAAGCTTTGAGGCGGTTGTTCTGGATGGGGGTGGGTGCGCTACTAGTAATTTGGAAGTAGCCATTTTCCACATGGCATCCATGATTCTTTAAATATGGACAACAAATAATCTTTTATTAAGAAGATTGGGAAGAAAAATGAAAAATTTGCAATGTTTATCACTAATGATGAATCATTCATCTTGGCCTATTCTTGTCGTTTAGCTTTGGTCAGAAAATTTACATATGGTCATCCTAAATTAGATTTCATTCAAAGGGAGTTTTGACTAACAGAAATATAGTAGTGAAAAATTTATAAAATTGACACCGCTTTCCAATGACGCCAAAAACTTAACCAACGAAAATATAGTTGTGTAAAATTTATAAATTTGACTCCACTTTACAACGGTGCCAAAAATCTTGATGTGGTATTTTATGAATAACAACGTTATGCACTTAATGTTGGTATTCAAAGCAAGTATACGCATTGTTATCAAGTAATATAAGACTTTCTATTTAAGTCCCAAATATCCATCCCACGAGGATGGTTTAAATTTAAAATGATAAATCAACTAGGAAATTCGTAGAACTAAAACAAAATTAGTGTCACTAATTTTGAATGTTTAAGTTACTATCAAAGCTAAATAATTAACTACTAGCAGAATTTAAATGCAGAGTGTTAAAATAGTAAGTACTAACTAAGTATATGTGATGAAGTTTTCTAATATGAAAAAGCATTTTTCCCACTACAATGAGCTTTTTGGTGAAATGAGATGAGATAAATGGTTTAAATTTTTTATGTGCCAAATGGGAGCAATTTTAATTCTCTACCCTGATTCAGTGTTATAGAAAATCATTGGTTAATCTTAGGTTTAGTCCCTAAATCCGTGGCTAGGCTAGGAGGATTCTGGCTCTTACTCCATAGCTTCCACTTCCCTTCCCCTAAAGGCTAACTCTCGCTTTAGTTTTTAAACACTAAGATCGAATTGAAGATTTTTAGTCTATCAACTTAGAAATCTCAATTCTACACCAAACAATGTATATTTTTCTATTTATTTGCACTTAATTCCATTAACAAAATACTCCTTCATGGATTTAAATGTGATTCTCACTCTGTTGTAGAACTCATAATTTGTTTCCCGGATCATATGTTTTAAAACACATTTTAACAATATAATTGGTCAGATCAAAAAGTAAATTAAGGGCGGAGTTGAAAAACCAACACAATTTATTTTAAATTTTAACATTGGCACATCCAAATTATCTCTTTATTTCACCATATCATAGAATAGGGAGAAAGATAAAGAAAACTGCTCAGACTTCTTGAGAAAGAAATAACAAAACACAAATTTCATATATAAAAGAAAGCTTATTTAACAATAATAAACAAACAACACTTATCTGAATTTCTTTCTCAAAACAAATCCTTTGTAGCCTCTCTTAGGAAATGTTGGAAGAAGAAATCTCTCACTTCTCTCCCTCTCCAACACTTCTTGGAGAGAAATTCACACTTAAACTCACCACAAAAATTCAAAACTAGAAAGAAAATAATTAACTAATGGTGTGGAATGGCATGGAATGATGTAAAGTGGAAAGACGGGGTGCGAAGAGAGCGAAAAGGGGCGATTGTTGGCTAAGAGGGGCAAAGGAGGCAAAGGAAGGCTCTTTTATAATCAATTTTGTCTCTAAACAGAGCCTAGGGTCGGTTATCGAATAAGTGCATCCAAAAACTCTTCAAAATGCGTCCAAATTCATTGGATCTTCTAAAAATAGGTCCTGCACCGACACTAGCGCTGTCGGCGCCCAATCTAGGGCCATTGACGCCCATTTTGGCTCTGTCAGCGCTAGAGGCCATTTAATTAAATCTGAGTCTCTGTCAAATAACACCATTGACACCCAGTCAGGCGCTATACAAATTATCAAAATCTCCATTTTGACTCTAAATTTCTTCATTTTTGCTTTTTTTTTGCTCTAAGTCCTAAAAATCAACAACGAGAAATAAAACATAAAAATATCTTCTATTAAAGTGTATTATCACAAAAAATGAGTTCTAAAAATGCATATATTTTTGGTGTATCAAAATCCCCCAAACTTAAATGTTACTTGTCCTCATGTAACCCCTTTACTACATAAAAATATGACTCATGTCAAAGATTTTAACTTATAGATTTCCATATCTTAGTCTGCTAAACACAATAACATAACTTTAGAAGGAAATGTTAAATAACTCCAGTTAATACTAAAGATCTAAAAATATCTAGCAATCAAGTCTAAGATTTTTTATTCTTTATTCTTTTCAAGGAAAATTGCAAATTGTCATACTAAAGCCACTTAGAATATCCATATGAAAAAGAAACTTTACTAGTAAATATGCTAATACTGAAATATAAGTTTAGAAAATGTAGCCAAGCATTCTTTTTTAAGTTGATCCAATTAAAGTCAATTCTTAATTAGGCATCTGATCTGATTTTCTTATTGCCATAGATTGTGTAAAATTTAAATAAAGTATAATCAATTAATATTCAGATTCTACGCAAATATATGTATCGCTATAAAGTAATAATGGAATTTCTATTTAAGCCCCAAATATCGATCCCACGAGGAAGGTTTAAATTGGAAATGATAAATTTTCTAGGAAATTCACAAAAAGTCAATTGAAATCACAGTTACTAATTTCAATTGTTGAGATGTAATCAAAATTAAATTTCTAAACTATTATCAAGTAATTACTAATCTATTAACAATGTTTATGTAATGAAGATTTTTATGTGAAAAAACATCATTCCCACTACAATGAAGCTATGGTAAAATGAGATGAGATAAATGTTCATAATATGTATTGTGCAAGAAAGAAGCAATTTTAATTCTCTACCCTGATACAGTGCATACAAAAATCATTGGCTAATCTCAGTGTTTAGTCCCTAAATCTGTGGCTAGGCTAGGAGGATACTGACTCCCACTCCAGAGCTCCCACTTCCCTTCACCTTGAGGCTAGCTCTCACTTCAGTTTTTAAACAATAAGACCGAATTGAAGATTTTAGTCTGTCACCCTAAAGGTTCTCCAATTCTACACCCAACAAAGAATAGTTCCCTATTTATTTGTACTTAATTCCATGAACGATGCTCTCCTCCATGGAATCAAATGTGATCCTCACTCTGTTGTAGAACTCATACTCTATTTCCCAAATCATATGTTACAATACATTTTAACAATTCAGTTGACCAGATCAAAAAGTAAGTTAAGTTCAGAGTTGAAAAATCATTATAATTTTTTTTACATTTTAATATTGACACTTCCATATTATCTCTTCATTTCACCCAATCTCAGAGTAGAGAGAAAGATAGAGGGAACTACTCAGACTTCATGACAAACGAATAACAAAACACAAATTTCATACATAAAAGAATGTTCATACAACACTGATAAACAAACAATACCAATCCGATAACTCTTTCTCAAAGAAAATCCTTTGTTGTCTTTCCTTAGAAATTCAGGAAGAAAATATCTCCCACTTTTCCCTCTTCCAACACTCTTACAGAAAGTTTCACACTAAATCTCACCACAAAAACTCTAAATTATGAAAGCAAAATAAAAAATTGACTCTAATATGGTAGTGGAATGGAATGATGTGGTGTAAAATATGAACGTAGAGGAGTGAAAAACGTAGAGGAGCACTTTTTCTGATGAAATTCGGTCCAAAATAGAGCCCAACGTCGGTTCTCCAAGAGGTGCCTCTAAAAACTCTTCAAAAAATTATCCAAATAAATCAAACCTTCAAGAAATGGGGTCTACACCGCCTTTAGCGTCGTCAGTGCTGAGTAAAAATTTTCAGGCTTAAGTTGTTCTATGCCATCGGCACTGACCTCGTCGCTGCCAACGCTGAGCATTTCTTCAAAAACATAATTTTGACTCCAAATTTCATCTTTTTTTTCTTTCACTTTTGTTTTAGCCCTAAAAATCAACAACCTGGAAGAAAATATCAAAATACCTTTCATTAAAGTACAATATCACCAAAAATGTGTATAAAATATGAGTCTAAAAATGCATATATTTTCGGTGTACAAAATCCCCCAAACATACATATTACTTATCTTCAAGTGACTTCTCTACTACATAAAAAATATGACTTATGGTAAAGAATTTAATTTTTAGATTTCCATATTTTAGTTCTCTAAATATAATAATTTAACGTAAGAAAAGTTCAAAACAATTCCAGTTAATACTAAAGTTGTAAGGATATTCAGTAATTAAGTCTAAGGTTTCTGATCCTCTATTTCTTTCTTAAAAAATTACAACTTGTCATATTAATGTCACTTAGAAAATTCATATGAAAAAGAACTTCATAAAATTTTATTAATAATTAAGTTAGTATTCAAATCAAAAGTTTAGAAAATTTGTCCAAGTCTTTTACAAAAAATTGATTTAAGTGAAACCAATTTTTAATTAGGCATCTCCTCAAGCTTCTCCCCATATCTTTTCTTTTTCTTTCCTTTTTCTATTAATTTTCTTTTTCTTTTTTTTTTCTGAGGATTACTATTCTCAATATCCTTTAATAATTTTGAACTTCACGATCCTCTTTTTAAAGTTAAAAACTTTCTACATTTTGTTCACTTATCAAATTTATATTAGCTTGAAGATTTCATAAAGTTTAACTCTTTCCTTTTTACATGAACTTCATAAGATTTTAATAATTTAAAAATACAAATTCATTTACTAAAAATAGAAAAATATAGTCTTATTCTCTTTTACCAAATATCTTAGCCCCTAGAATTAACCTTTATTATTGAATATTTTTACTTAAATTTACTATATATTTAGAAACATAAATATTGTTATCCAAAGTTAACCTCTAATACCAAAGGTCATGTTAAATTTAAAATTTTAAAAATATAGTTAAGTGATGACAAATAAAATTAAGTTCTTTTCTAAAAATGATATTTCTTCTCCCCCCAAACTTAATTTTTTAAGAGATTTTTACATGAAGAACTTAAAAAATGAAGGGTAAGAGAATATATATATATATAAATTCATACATGTTGGAGATTCTAATTTTTGAACATAAATTTTGAAATGCTGCAGGTGCTAATATGAAAACTACAAGCCTAAAAACATTAAATTACACATAATACATATAAAATTTGTTGAAAAAGAGCTAATCACAATACATAAAAAAGTGTTGAAAATAATAACGGAACTAAATTAAATTCTAAAAATGAAAACAGTTTTCCACATTACGGTTTAACATAACATAATAAACAAAGTATCAACAATATCAGAACAGAAAAATACAACCACAAAGTACAAACATTAACAAACAAACAAACAAAATAGATCACCAAGTCATTATCTTCCTTATCATTGACATCTAACTTTTGCTACTGATATGGAGTATACGTAGGGTGAATAGGGAACTGAGTTGTATGGTCACCCCTAAGATATCTCACTAATCAACATCATAAGTAGCATCATATTCAAATTTTTGCGGAATCAGATCATTAGTGTGAGCATTTCTGACTTCCATATTATGCATCCTATGATCCATCCTCAAAATATGTCCCTATTGAATCATCATCTGGTCTAACAACTCCCTATTGCTGGGGTCACTTGAAGTTGGCTCACTAGTGGTTGTTGAAGTAGAAGGAATATCCCTAGCCTATCTTCCAGATCTCTAATCAACATGAGACTCATAAGTCTTGATGTTGACAGACCAAATCAATCTTTGAGGCTCAATCCTCTCCTCATCAGGTCTGAAATCAACTCCGACATGCTCACAAAGTGTGTAAATCAGAGCAGGGTGCACCAATCCACCAGTGGTCTCTCCAAGAGCAATAGATCGAGTGTTCATTTAAATGATAGAGCCTACATTTATATCCATCACTTGCTAAATACAAAAGTTCAGGATGGCTCTAACCTTGGTTACTTCGCTATGATGATTCGTTGGAATCATCCTCCCAGAAATAGAATAATGTCAGGCCTTAGATACTACATTTAACATAGAAAGGGGAAAGTTAACTTTAACTCCATTTTTTATTTTTGAAGCCCCTTTTTCACTAGTTAGAAAAGAAATAACTTCATCTAAAGCCTGATCTGTAGCAGAAAAAGAATGATACTGGCATCTATACACATCTTCTAACTGATAAAACTCCTGAAGTAAACTCCACCCTTTTTCCTCGAACAAAAACAAAATCATCAGAAGCTTCAGGAACGTTGGAATAAAATTCCATTACAATCTCAGTTATTGCATCGATAGTAAAATAACAAAAATTTTCCCACTGTCGAGCAATAATCAAACGTTCAACTTCTCCACCTGGATTTTTAAAACCTTGGTCCTGAATCACTTTTTTATTTTCTTACAAACTATGAAATCGAGCACTGGCTCTAAAGCTAACAAATCTCTGCTCGTCATATTCTATTTTTCTTTTGCTCGATCTAGGTGCCATAAGGAATATAAAAAAATTTGAAAAATTCTGAATAAATCCCAAAATTCCAAAAATCAAAATGTAAAACGTTTTAAACTTCAAATCACTAAATAAGAGTTCATCACCAAAAAGTTTCCTAAAAAATTTCTCAAAAAATTTTCATATTTTCGGATCCATGCAATGTGAGATTAATCATGGTGAAAATAAAAAAAAAATTTGGTTTAAAGTGTAGCTCTTACCTAGAGAAGATGAAATCCGAATTCTTTTAGCCTCTAAATCACCTCAAATCCGCCCAAAATCAAGCCATAGCTGCCCAAACCAAAGGTTGAAGATGACTTAAGCGTAAAAAATGGTGGCCACAGTAAAAACTGCAAATTTTTAGGGGTTTAATCTACTGTCGCGTTGAGCGTGTCCTTAGCGCCGATGCCAGCGCCGTCAGCACTAAAAGCCCAAAAAAATTCCATATTTTGATTTTTTTAATTTTCAATTTCCTATCAACTTACTCTAAAAATTTTTAGTATTTTAGATATAAATTGTTATCTAACAATAATTTACAAACAAAACATTTTATAAACACCAGTTTTCAAAAACAACAAGAAACTAACTTTTATATATAAAAGTACACTTTTTACAAACACATCTTTTTAATCACACAATCACACATATTAAACAAACTAATTATAAGTCAGCGTCAAAATCAAGCCACAACACTAAAGGCTGTCACAAAACTATTCACACAATCAAAGTTCAGAATTCTAAAGCAAAAATAAACCAAATCAAATCAAACACACACAATTACAATAAATATATATAATGTTCTAAAATAGATAGAGAATCTAAAGTCTTCAATTATTACGCCTCTTCTTCAGTGCTTTCTCCTCTTCTGATGTCTCCCATAGATTGGTAATGAACATATAAGTTGTAGGAGGATCAGTATGAGAATTAATCTACCAAATTTTCCTTGATCCACCCATTTTCTTTAAACATCCAAACTAATCCTGCTTCAAAAGTTCCAGTATGATCAAAATTTTCTTTCATTCTCCAATCTAGGTGATAAAAAAGGTATTTAAGATCTCCTATTGCATTTATAATAATATGAAGTTCCCTTTCAGTTTTCTTCAATTTCTTTTCCAAAGCAAGTGCACTTCCAAATGTGTGAATATTGATCTATGATGGCTTCTAATACTTCATTTCCATTTCCAAAATAATTCCTATCAATAGGGATCATGGGCTCCCAAGGTAATAAAGTTTATTCCCAACTTTCATATGGCACTTGGGCTTGACTGCAAATCAAAAAGTTGGTAGATGGATGCCCAAGTCCATAAATTGGTCCATTAGTAAAGATACCCATAATAGATTTAAATATAATAGACCCTATATCAATGGATTTTTCCATTTGAATGTAGTAATTTAAAATAACACATTCTTTAGTGACTCTACTAATTTTCATAGTAGGGAGTAACTTTGCAGCAATAAAGAAATGCCATTGCTTTGAGATTGGATTAAGTAATGAAGTGGAGAACCTAACATATCCTTGATCTTGTACCTCCCAGATTTCACTTTGATCTGTCAGAAGATTATACACGTCTTGCATTAAATCTCATGTAGGAATGAAATTTGTATAATGACAGATTTGAATGTTGTCTATCATATACAATTCATTAATCTTTGAAGAAGTAAATGGTACAGCCTTACCTCGTACGAAGACAACACCTTGAGTAATTCCATGTAAGTTTGCATCAAAACTCTTTCACCACAGGTACAACAACCGCAGACGTAGTGTAACACAAAAATTTCCAACGCCTTTGCAGAATGATCTTATCAATTGGACCTGTTGAATTGATCACTCCATGATTAACAAATCCTCTTTCCTTGATCAATCTCCTCTTCATAATAAATTTATCATATAATCTCTATGCGACAAAACTAATAAACTTTCTTTTATTGAAAACTCCATACCTCAAAGTATTTCTTGAATTGGAAGCTATGGAATCCAAAATTAGGAAGTCTCAAGACATTCAAGAATGTTTCTAGGACTTTTTAAACTCTTCCCGCGGTTATTATGAAGTGAATTTGCACCAAAATCCACCAAAAGTCATCTAAAATCTTCCAACCGTACTCGACACCATCGGCGCTCCCAGCGCTGATGTCCATTATCTAGGGCGTCGTCGGCGCTAGTGGCTAAAATTGTACTTTCATTTTTTTTTGTTCAATTTGATTCCAAGTTTTCCTCCAATACCAATATTTGACTTAATTTATTATAAATGCAATAGTGTACAATTATTAACTACTAATATATAAGACACTTTATCAAACAAAATAGTAATACATAACAATATTAGTATGAGTTGCCTCCCACAAAATGATTGGTTTAACATCGTCAGCCTGACATACCATTTGTTTAGTTTGGTTGACTTAAAATTCAAAATTATTTAAACTGAGATAAGTGCCCTTCATAATAATGTTTTAAATGATGCCAATTAACTTTAAATATCTTTCCAGTGTTAGGATCTTAAATAAAAATAGTTCTATAATGGTAGAATTTAATGACTTTAAATGGTCCTAACCATCGGGATTTTAATTTTCCTGGAAATAATCTCAATCTTCTATTATAGAATAGAACTTCTTATTTAGGTTCAAATTTCTTCTTAATAATCTTTCGATCATGCCACATTTTCATTTTCTCTTCATAGATTTTCGCATTATCATATGCTTCATTTCTAATCTCCTCAAATTAGAAATAACATTTTCTCACTAGCGTCTTTTAAATTAAAATTAAATTTGTTAATAGCTCAAAATGCTTTTTCTTCTAATTCTACTAGTAAATGACATGTTTTTCCAAAAATAAATCTATATGGTGACATTCCTATCGGAGTTCTGTATGCCCATAATGTAGTATCTAGTTTAGTAGACCAATCCAATTTATAAGGAACTACAGCTTTTTCTAAAATGTGTTTAATTTCACGATTTGATATTTCTACTAGACTACTAGTCTGAGGATGATAGGTAGTAGAGAATCTATGCATTATGTCATATTTCTTGATCAATTTTTTTATTCTCTTATTACTAAAATGAGATCCTCCATCAGTAATGATTACTCTCAGCATTTCATATCTTATAAAAATATATTTAATTAAAAAATTAAAAGCACTCTCTGTGTCACATCTAGGCACAACAATAGCATCAATCCACTTAGACATATAATCTACAACAAGTAATATATATAAATTTCCAAATGAAGACATAAATAGTCCCATAAAGTTTAATCCCCACACATGAAAAATTTCAACTTCTAATGTGTAATTTAGAGCCATTTCATTTCTTCTAGAAATATTTTCTACTCATTGACATCTATCACATGTTTTAATATATTCATTAAAATCTCTAAAAATAGTAGGCCAATAAAATCCAACTTGCAAAATTTTAGAATCATGGGATCTTTCAATTATCTGTTAAGTTTCTTCAAAAGACACATCTTCTAATAATTAGATCCTTACATTATTTATATAAATATGGGTCATCCCAAAAATAGTCTTTCAAATCATAGATAAATTTCTTTAATGATAGATTCTTGATATAAGGTGGTAGAATATTATTTACAATATAGTTTACTATATCAGCATACCATGATACATTCATTTCATCAATATTATATAAATGTTCATAAGGGAAATTTTCTAAAATTTCATTTACAAAATTAGTTAATATTTCTATTTCTATTATAGACAAATGATCAGCTATTTGATCATCATTTCCCTTTTTATCAACCAAGGTAAAATCTAACTCTTGTAATTGAAGTATCCATCTAATTAATCTAGGTTTAACATCCTTCTTTTTCATTAAGCATTTAATAGCAGAATGATATGTATGCACTACACATTTAGTTCTAATTAAATAAGGTCTAGATTTATCAAAGGCATAAACAATAGCTAATAACTCTCTTTCAGTAGTAGTATAATTAATTTGAGCATTGTTTAGAGTTTTACTAGCATAATATATAACTTTAAAAATTTTGTCATGCCCTTGTCCTAATACAGCCCCAATAGCATAATCACTAGCATCACACATTATTTCAATTGGTTTCTCCCACTCAGGTGGTACTATTATAAGTGCAGTGATTAATTTTTCTTTAATAATTCAATTGATGTTATGCATTCCTCATTAATATCAAATTTCATATCTTTTTCTAAAAGTTGGCATAGGGGTTTCGTTATTTTTGAAAATTTTTTTATGTAGCTCCTGTAAAAACTAGCTATGTCTTAGAAAACTTCTCACCCCTTTAGAGGTGGTAATTTTTATATAACTTAGATTTTTGCAGGATCTACTTCCATGCCTTTTTTAGAAATTTTATGGCTAAGAACAATACCTCCTGCAACCATAAATTGACATTTTTCCCAATTTAAAACTAAGTTGATTTTTTCACATACTTTCAGAACTTTTTCTAAATTAGTAAGACATAACTCAAACAAAGTCCCAATTATAGAAAAATCATCCATAAACACATCCATTAATGCTCTATAAAATTGTTAAAAATTGACATCATGCATCTTTGAAATGTTGCAGGTGCATTGCATACTCCAAAAGGCATTCTACAAAAAGCAAATGTTTTGTATGGGCTTGCAAACGTTGTTTTCTCTTGATCCTTTGGAGCAATTGGAATTTAGTGATATCTGGTATATCCATCCAAAAACCAATAATATTTATTCCCTGCTAATCTATCCAACATTTAGTCTAGAAAGGGTAAAGGAAAATCATATTTACTGGTGGCCATATTTAGTTTTCTATAATCAATGCAAATTCACCAACCAGTTACTTGTCTTATTGGTATTAATTCATTTTTCACATTTTCTTCAACAGTCACTCCTCCTTTCTTCAGAACACAGTGAATTGGGCTTACCCAAGCACTATCTAAAATAGGATATATAATTCCAGCATTTAACCACTTTAAAATCTCTTTTTTAATAATTTCTTTCATTATTAGGTTTAATCTTCTCTGAGGATCCACTTTAGGTTCATACTATTTATCTAATAAAATTCTGTGCATATAAATTGAAAGACTAATTCCATTAATATCCGCTAAAGTCCTTCCAAAAGCCCTTTTATACTTTTTTTAACATCTCTATAACCTTTTGTTCTTAAATTTCAGTTAACTTAGAAAATATAATAACAAGCAATGTAGATGACTCTCCTAAAAATACATATTTTAAATGGGCAGGTAATAACTTCAATTTAAGTTTAGGTGGTTTAATACTTGAAGGAATAAGATTTTTACTATCATTTTCCAGCAAGTCTAATGCTTCAAATTTTCCCTGAATATAATCCAAATCTTCTTCTTTTACTTCATCTTCAGTATAAAAAATTTTTCCTTACTTTAATATATCTTCGAACTCATTCTTAAACTGCTCATTACATAGATAATAAGCTATGTCTATCCTGAAACATTCAGTATTCTTTTTTATTGCAGAATATTTCATAGCTTTTGCTATATTAAATTTCACTTCTTGATCATTTACCCTCATTATTAATTCTCCTTTTTGTACATCTATTTCAGCTCTCTCTGTTGTGAGAAATGATCTCCCTAAAATAATAGTAATCTCTTTATCTTCCTCTATACCCAATACTATAAAGTCTACAGGGAAAATAAATTTATCCACTTTTACTTGTAAATCTTCTATAATCCTTTTGGATAAGTTATTGATCGATCAGCTAACTGAAGAGTTATAGTAGTAGGGGAAATTTGTTCTAATCTAAACATTTAAAAATTGATAAAGGCATAAGATTGATACTCGCTCCTAAATCACATAAAACTTTTCTGTAAAACTTTTCTCCAATTGCACAAGGTATGGTAAAACTACGAGGATCTTTTAATTTTCACGAAGCTTTTTCTGAATAATAGCACTACACTCTTCACTAAGTGCATCTGTCTCACGATTTGTAAACTCCCTTTTCTTATTTAATACATCCTTCATAAATTTCACATAACATGACATTTGTTCCAAATCTTCAACAAAAGGAATATTTATTGTTAACTTCTTAAGGATTTCAAAAAAAATTGTAAATTGTTTATCTTTATTCTTCTGCTTCAATCTTTGTGGAAATAGAGGTAATGATTTTTCTACAGGGACCTGTGTTTGTTCATTTTCCTATTGATCATTTTCCATTTCTTCCTTCACTTTATTAACTTCAGTTTCTCTTTGGATCCTTGTTTCAATTTATTTTCCACTTCGTAATTGAATAGCATAAATTTTCTCTTTATTTTGATCTTTTGGATTAATTTCCATAGTACTTGGAAGAATTCCAGAAGGTCTATTACTAAGTGCTGTAGCAATATGTCCTAATTGATTTTTAATATTTCTAATATCAATCCCTTAATTTTGTATTTGATTTTCCATATTCTACATTACTTCTTCCATCGTCAACTTCTTTTACTTAACTTGTGGTTTAGGGTTGGAGTTAACTCCCGGAGGATAATAAGGTCGACAATTAGGGGTTCCTTGATTGTTCAAATTTCCAGATGGATTTACCAAATTATTATAATTATTACAACTAAAATTAGGGTGATTTTTCTATCCAAGGTTAAAAGAGTTAGAATAGGGATTGTTATTTTGATTATTTATAGTGTTTAAGGTTTCATAAGATGTTTGAGTATCAATAATCTGACCTAGTGAATTCTCCTCTAATACTAGGGGTATTTGAGAATAATTCACTCCCATTTGATCAATATTTTTAGAAAGAACAATAATTTAAGACGCCAAAATAGACATTGCATCAGAATCATGAATACTAACTACTCTCTTATGATTTACCCTTTCAGAGGGCTATTGAAATTTATTAGTAGCAATTTCTTCAATTAAAGAATATGCTTCATCAAAAGAATTTCACATTAATGAACCACCCGCAACAACATTTATAATAGATCTAAGTGATCCTACTAATCGATCTAATATATTTGAATTATTAACCAATCTAGTAAAGTATGGTGTGGACACTTTCTAAGAAGATCTTTAAATCTTTCCTAGGCTTCATATATCAATTCCCCTTCAAATTGACAAAAAGATGTAATAAAATTTCTAAGCTTAGCAATTTTTTAGGGTGGAAAATATTTAGCTAGAAATTTTTGTGATAGTTCTCCCCAAGTTCTAGTAGATCCACGTGCTAATGAATTTAACCAAGCCTTGACTTTATCGCTTAATGAAAAAGGAAAAAGTTTAAGCATAAAAACATCATTAGAGTTTATCCCTTAATGAAAAAGGAAAAATTCTAAGCCTAACAACATCATTAGACACTCCATCATGTTAAATGTAGCACAAATTTCAAGAAAACTAGTAAGATGTAAGTTAGGATCTTAAGTAGGTGATCCTCCAAACTGATTATTGTATATCATCTTGATACTAGCAGGTTTAAGCTCAAATGAATTAGGAACAAAATCCGGATTTTGACTAATCAAGTGAAGTCCATCTATTGTCGGATTTGCATAATCTTTTAAAGGTCTTTGTTGATTTTCATTTATTAGATTATCTAAGTTATTCGCCATTTTTTGTAAATTTTTAATTTCTCTTTGTTGTTTTCGAGTTTTTCAAATAGTATGTTCTAATTCTGAATCGTAATGTACTAAACCTTCAGATCCAATATTTCGCATAAAATAAACACTCCAATAAAAATATTTCTTTTTAGATTTTTTATTTTTAAATTTTTTTTATGGAATATATATTATCTCTAAATTTCATAATTTATTAAAACTATTTAATTTAACTGTTAACGGCCCCGGCAATGCCGCCAAAAACTTGATCTGATCTTTTTGTTGCGATAGATTGTGTAAAATTTAAATAAGTATAATGAATTAATATTCTGATTCTACGTAAGTATATGTATCGTTATCAAGTAATAATGGACTTTCTATTTAAACCCCAAATATAGATCCCACAGAAAAGGTTTAATTTGAAAATGATAAATTTGCTAGGAAATTCACAGAAAGTCAATTGAAATCACTGAAACTAATTTCAATTGTTGAGATGTATTCAAAATTAAATTTCTAAACTATTATCAATTAAAAAATGCAAAGTTCAAAACAGTAAATACTAATCTATTAACTATGTTTATGTAACGAAGATTTTTATGTGAAAAAGCATCTATCCCACTACTATGAAACTATGGTAAAATGAGATGATATAGATATTCATAATATGTATTGTGCTAAATAGGAGCAATTTTAATTCTCTACCCTGATATAGTGCATAGAAAAACATTGGCTAATCTCAGTGTTTAGTCCCTAAATCCGTGGCTAGGCTAGGAGGATATCGGGTCCCACTCCAGAGCTCCCACTTCTCTTCAACTGAAGGCTAGTTCTCGCTTTAGTTTTTAAACCATAAGACTGAATTGAAGGTTTTAGTCTATCACCCTAAAGGTTCTCCAATTCTACACCCGAAAAAAAACATTTTCCTATTAATTTGCACTTAATTCCATAAATGATGCTCTTCTCTATGGAATCAAATGTGATCCTCACTCTGTTGTAGAGCTCATAATCCATTTCCCGGATCATATGTTTCACAGCACATTTTAACAATTCAATTGGCTAGATCAAAAAGTAAATTAAGTTTGGAGTTGAAAATCATCAAAATTTATTTTACATTTTAATATTGGCACATCCATATTATCTCTTCATTTCATCACATCTCAAAGTAGGGAGAAAGATAGAGGGAACTACTCAAACTTCATGAGAAAGTAATAACAAAACACAAATTTCATATATAAAAGAAAGTTCATACAACACTGATAAACGAACAATACTTATCTGAAAACTTTTTTCTCAAAGTAACTCTTTGTAGCATCTCCTTAGAAATGGAGGAAGAAGATATTTCTTTCTTTTCTCCTTCTCCAACACTCTTACAAAAAGTTTGACACTAAATCTCACTACAAAAACTCTAAACTATTAAAGAAAAATAAAAAATTGACTCCAATATGGTAGTGGAATGAAATGATGTGGTGCAAAAAATGGATGTAGAGGAGTGAAAAACATAGAGGAGCACTTTTTCTGAGGTAATTTGGCCTCAAATAGAGCCCAAGGTTGGTTCTCTAAGAGGTGCCTCTAAAAACTCTTCAAAAAATTTTCCAAATACATCAAACCTTCTAGAAACGGGGTCTACACTGCCTATGGTACCGTCGGCGCTGGTCTGATGCCATCAGCGCTGAGTAAAAATCTCCAGCCTTAAGTTATTCTGCGCCGTCGACGCTGACTTCGGTGCTGTCGGAGTTGAGCATTTCCTTAAAAACGTTATTTTGACTCCAAATTTCATCCTTTTTGCTTTCTTTTTACTTTAAGACCTGAAAATCAACAACATGCAAGAAAACATCAAAATACCTTCTATTAAAGTACAATATAACAAAAAGTGAGTATATAATATGGGTCAAAATATGCATATATTTTCGGTGTATCAACATCTACTCAAGAATCTCCTCACTTTTTTTTCTTTTCTTTTCTTTTCTTTTTCAGGATCATTTTCAATACTTTTTCTTTTCTTTTCTTTGCTCTTTTTTTTATGTGAGGATTACTATATATGGATAGCCGTTAATGATTTTGAACTTCACTATCATCTTCTTAAAGTTAAAAACTTCACATTCTTTACTTAATACATTTATATCAGCTTAACAATTTTTCATAAAGTTTTATTCTTCTCTTCTTACATGAATCTCTAAGATTCTTAATATTTCAAAAATACAAATTCCTTTACTAAAATAGAAAAACATAGTCATATTCTATCATAACAAATATCTTAATCTTTAAAATTAAACTTTATTATTGAAATTTTTTACTTAAGTTTACTATATATTTAGAAACACAAATATAGTTATCTAAAGTTACCCTCTAATATCGAATATCATGTTAAATTTTAAAATATTTTGAAAATATAACTAATTGAGGACAAATAAAATTAAGTTTATTTTCTTTAAAAAATAATTTTTCTTCTTACCCCAAAAGTAAGTTTTTAAAACATTTTGCATGACAAAATTTTAAAATAAAGGGTGAAAGAAAACATTTAGTACATAAAGGAAAGACCTACTTATTGAAGGTTCTTATTTGAAACTTAACTCTGAAATATTGTTGGTGCTAATATGAAAAGCTACAAATTTAAAACATTAAATAAGACATAATACATAAAAATTTGCTGGGAAAGACTTAACTACAAATACATTCAACCAAGTACTAAAATTTAACAACAATACTAAAATGATTTCCCATGTAACAACAGTTCACAAATTTATTGTTCACAACACAGCATGCATCTAAAATAAAGTATCACAATCTACAAATAAACAGTCTCGACAATAAAGTACAACTAAAAATTAACTAAATAAGAATCTAACTAACATATCACCAATCATCATCATCTTCTTCTTTTTTTCCACATCCAAATTCTGCGGCTGATGTTGGTTAAAAACATAGTGCGTAGGTGTTGACCTCATTTTTGGTTGAGGTTTAGTGTTCCTCTTTAGTAGCCTAAGGTCTAGCCATAGGACTTCCTATTGACTATTCCTAGAAACTAGAAAAGGAACCCTCACCATTATAAATTCTAAACTCCTATTTACTTAACTTGAAGTTCTACATATTGATCCTAACCTCTAGCAATTAGTAGGTGGGGTCACTATAAGGGAGCACAAGAAGAGTTCCTATAGGACTGTTGCTTTAGAACTAAGGCACTCACCAACAATCACCTCACTCATAACCACTCACAAGCTCAAACCAAAATTTCTTGACTTTGATCGCTTGATACTTTTGGGATACTCATGTAGATAGTACCCTAAACCTACTAGCCTTAGGCTAGGGTTTTGTTTAGACCAGTACATAGAGGACCCAAAATTGGGTTTCCATTGGTCCATGACTTATTTATGGTAGTTGGCACCCCAACTCTACCAAAATGCCCAACATAGACTTTAACTCCCCAAAATTAAATAAGTACCCTTAAAACCCTAAATTTGGCCAAAATTTCCAAATTTGTTCAAAAAATCATTTCAAACCTTTTGAAAATACCCAAATTACTCAAAATCTCAAAAAATTGTCAAATTACCAAAATGCCCCTCCTTAGCCCAAAATTCCAAAAATTCCAAAAAATCCCAAAATTTCTCAAAATTTTTCAAATATTCCTAATTTCACTTTTCTCAACTACCACATGACCCAATTTGGCCATTTTGACCATTTTTACCAAAACCCTAAAATTGCCTTTAAAGGCCCAATCTCCCTAAATCCACTTCAAATGTCCATCAAATTGGTACCAATTTCCTTCAATTTCAATATTAAACTTAAATTTGCCTTCCATATGAATAATTTAAACCATGTTCAAGCTCAATTGGCCCATTCTTTGAGCACAATTTTGATTCAAATCAAAACCCCCAATTTTGGCCACATGACCTAATCTCACATAATTAAACCCATAACCCACTCAATTTGCCTTAATTCATTTTATAAACACTTCATAACATACTAAACATCAAACTTGATCTTCAATTGGTCTTGGTGAAGCCTTAACTTCATTTAATTTAAACCCAAATCCAAAAATCCCTAAATTTGCCCAAAATTGGCCATGTCTCAAAATTCCACCAAAATGATTGCCTTAGCCTCAAAATTTCCATTCCATTTCTTCATGAAAAATCTTTATAACATCTCCCTTTATCATTTGACTAATTAATTGAGCATAATTCCAAGCCTAGCCTAATCTAGACCCAAGTGTAGCCCAACATGCCCAAATTGACCAAATTTAAAAAATCCTCCAAATTGACCCTCCAATTGAACTTAAAATCATTTCAAAGGTTCATAAAAAATCTTCATTAAAATAATCTACACAATTTTTATCAATAAATTGGGCTCAAGGTCATGGCTAGCCTAGCCCAAACTCAAGTTTTGGTCATTTGAACCCACATTGGACCCATGCACTAAAGTTAGCCTAACCACCCCAAAGCCGCCAAATTAATAACTCCACAACCATTAGGTAATGACCAGTCTAATCTCCATAAAATCACCTAAGCTAAGACATGGACCAAAGGTCCCATAAATTAAGGGATTTCATTCTATATTTGCTTAAGTTTAAGATCTTTTTGTCAAAATAAAGCCAAAACCCCTTTAATTGTTGTGATAAATTCCTCTGAGGTCCTTGAGCCCTCTGGCCACCTCCCCTGGCCTAGCCAACCAGCTTAGTGGCTGGAAAAAATCAAAACCGTAAGTCACCCTCATGGAATCAAACCCATTTTAAACCTAGAGGCAACCTCATCCAAATTAAATGTTTGATCCTCTCTCCCATCCACTTAAGCATCACTCTTCACCCCTCATTGGCCATGGAAGCAAGTCTTAAGCCATTTTTTATAAAAAGCTCACCTCCACGGCCATGGAGGGAGTTCTTAAATTTTTTTAGAGAGACCCCTCCAAATTTCTCCCAAAGACTCTTTGAGACCTCCTCAGCTCAAGCCAACCACTTTTCCCTACTGATTCTTACTATGGAAGCTCAATTTTGAGCCCAAACATATGCCAAAAAACTAGGACAGAGCTCACCACACCTCCATAGTCCATCAAACTAAAATTAAATTCACCCAAACCTTCACCACAGTGAAAGAAGGAGAAGCCCCATCAAATCCCCCATCCCTAGAGACCCTAATTAGCTCTATACCAACACCTGAAATTGAGCTTGGTCAAATTCATACCTAGACCTTTCACCATAGCAAGAGGCTTAATCCCTTGCCTCCTTAGACCTCCACAAATGTGTCAGCACCTCTAATTGAAGCTTTACTTCTTAGAGCAAAGGTATTGAACTTCTCCTCCCCTCAAACCTATTTTGATTCTCCATTTGATTATGCTTAATTTAATTACAAAATTACCATATGGATGTGCTCTTCTCGCTTAGATGAGTCCATAGGATCAAAACCCATGAGATTTGGTTGAGTCTAGATGGAGATCTTAAGGTTTTAGTGTGGACGGTTCTCGGGTTAGCCTATTTGGGGACGATGAAGGAGAGTCATTCGATCGAGCGTTTATCTCATCAACAGACGAGATGAAGCCGGACAACACTTCAGTTCATAAAGCATTGGTTGATTCAGCAACTACATGAATGGCGACATCCAACCAGAGCGCGCCTCACATGTTTTCGGAGCCGCCTAGCATCTAGTCAGCGCGGCACATTTAAATAGATAAATAGAGATTTACATAATTCAAAAAATGCTCCCTAACTTCAAAAATTCATTTCTTGGTGTAGAAAAATCACAAAAATAAAATAAAAATACCCCCTTACTAAGTGAACAAAGGAAAACAATGTGGAAAAAAATTTGTAGTCCATTTGATTCATGTTTTATCTTTAGTTAATTAAATACTATTTTGAGTCTTTTGATTCTCCATGCATGTATACATTTCATCATGAGTTGAAATTTTATCATGCTGTTGCCTTTGTTTTAGGGAACATTCCCTGATTTTTCCAAAGTCAGAGGAGATGTCTAGATAGATAATCATAATAATTAGCATGTTGCTTAAAAAATTTCAAGAAAATTTTAGAATGTTTGTTATGACTAGAGAACCCTTTGGAAAATATTTCATGGGTTAAGTCTTTAAAAATACACCTAATTTCCACCCACCCTAAAACGCAAAGAAAATTAATTTTGGGTAACACAAACATCTAAATGACTTGATTTCTAATCTCCATTAATATTCAAAGTTTAGAAAACTCCCCATAAAAATTTCAAAACATTTGGAGCTCATTTAATAACTCAAATTGATTTTTCATGTTAAATGACATTTTTGGTACTAAAATGATTTTAAATAATTAAAATATAACTCAAAAGATTATAAAATTTGGTTTTTAGAGTTCTCTGTGATCAGAGAAATTTTCTAAAAATAAATTTGAATTTAAAATAAAAATTCCATTTTCAAACCTATTTTTAATATTCAAATAATTAAAAAATGATAAAAATCACAAAAATAATAAAATTCATGGAAATATTCTAAATTAATTTCTAAGCACTTAGGAACAATTGGAATACTTTTCCTAATTTTCTAAGTGAAGATATTGAATTTTGAAGCTTAAAATAATTTTTAATGCCTAAAAAAGGATTATAACTAAAATGATTATAAAAATTCAGAGAAATATTAAAAAAATGTGAAATTTGTTTCTATATGTTCCTTGACATCAAAGAAATTTAATAAAAATATTAAAATTAATTTTCCACTCTTAATATATTTTATAGTTAATAAATACTTCAGAAATTAAAATAATTCTTGAAATTCAAATATATTTCAATAAATCTTGAGATTTGGTCCCAATGCTTCCCTTATCTAAGTCTACCTCCAGTAAAAATTTCAAAGGACTAGGCTTTGTTTTGGTCAAGTTATGGAATTTTTTTTAAAAAATCCTATTGTTCATTAAAATAAATACGTAAATTAATTTATTTTTTGAAAAATCACATTTTCTCCTCTGATTTCTTAATTGACCTATGAGTGAGGTGGGATGAAAATTCCAAAGTCATTTGGATTAAATTTGATAAATTATGAAGTAATAGAGCCTTAGGGGAAAAATGTAATTTTGAAAATTTAGCCTTAATTAACATTTTGGCTTAATTCCAAAAAGGGAAATGGGTAACCTTTGATCCTAATTAACATATTAGGATGATTGAAACACACGGGGATTAATTGGTAAAAAACCAATCTCACTTTTGTTAATTAAAGGATAAATTTGTAATTTCCTTATATTATTAAAATTTGGAAGTCTAGTTAAATAAATGATCCTAGACTTAGGGGTATAGTTTTGGGTATTAATAACTCACTAATCAAATAGTCCTATTTGATATTCAAATAAATTTCAAAAATGAATCATCATAACTTAAAATTCAGTCACTTCCAAAATATATACTAAGACATCCACCAAAACTTTAAGGGCTTGGTAGTGCTATAGGCTAAATCAAATATGATTAAATGATGATTAGAAAAGTGAACATAATTAAAATTGAACATCTTTAAAACACTACAAGCCTAAATTAAAAAGTTGGTTGAGTGCCTTGATAACATTAACTAGCCCCTTTTAAAGGTCTTCACCCACATAATTTACAAATTAAATCACAAATGATAATTACCCTACTCTTTTAGGGATAATTGAAACATCATTGTTCATTGAGCTTATAGGATGGGTTATTAAGCAACATAATAAGTTTAAATAAGCTCGAGACTTTTCACTAGGTAGTGAGAGGGAAGCATGGACCTGCTTCTTTCTCTAGACCTGTTGGATACCTTGGAGGTATACTAAACTTTATATGTTTTTCTTAATAAAAATCATCCTTAGTCAAACTAATATGGACCCACCAAGATATGACCTAGGGTTAGGTAGGTCGCTAAAACTTTACTTTCCCGATTCTTATAAAATGCCCTGACATGCATTTTGAGTTTCAGGTGATGAAACCAGAAGACTTGTCAGGTACGCTTTTACAGTTTACAACATCGTCTTTCTTGTACTTTCATACTGTACTTTAGATGTTAACACAAACTTGCATGCTAAACAACTATGTCATCCTGTATGAAAACTAAAACTATCAGGATAACCACCAAACCAAAACTAAAACCAAAACTAAAATCAACAAAGATAAAATTCACAGCGACAACATTCAAAATATAAAACAACTCAAAATTCAATCACAAACATCACACAAAAAAATAGCCACAACTAAATTAAGACCTCTCTATCGAATGATCGGGAATCCATTGGAAGAGGTTACGTACAGTTACTAACGAGGCTTTCCACGATTTAAATGAAACTATGGAGCTCTTTAAGTTGACTTTAGTAAATTCATTTGAACTAAGTGAGTCTAATAGAAAGTAGTGGTGTGAAATGAGGGAACTATAGGATCCTAACCGGTGTCACTCTAATCAACTTTAACATCCCCCATAACATTTAAAGAACTTCAACCATAAGGCTGTCTGATTTAACATCATAACTTGAAACCCTAAAAAACTTAAACTCATCACGGTAAGGAGCTTGGAGCTAGCACGATGGGCAGCACGACCATCTTAAATAGCAAAACATGTCTACACGAGCTAAACCATTCCTTCCTTAGTTTTAAATAATAAGCCATATAATTTTGAGGTTGTCTAAGTGCAACATAAATCCTCAACTCATCTTTAGGCCTTTTTATAACCAAGTTGTATAATATAAGCCCTAACTTGTCTTAGGATTCCAAGGTTGTCATTCGTCTTGACTTAAACGCTCACATCTTTTAGGATGTTTGTGCGATCATTTCACACAAATGTAAGCCCTAATTAAATAAATTTGGCAGGAAGGAACACCTAAATATTTCTCTTTAAAATTGAAGCCAAATAATATGAGAGATCGCGAAGTCACCGAGGTTCTCCTCTGGATCTATGACATTGCGTAGTTCTTCCTTCTTTAGATTCCAAAAACAAAATGCTCCAAATTTGAGCCAATCCCATTTCACACATCTCTGTCTGATATTGTTGAAACGTCCAATCCTTTTGAAATCCTTGAAGATAATATTTCCTAATCTTTATAGAGAGTTTTCTTAGGTAACTTCGGTCATTTAGGATGTAATTAACTTTAAGGGCTTGCCCTTATAGGAAGCTTTTTTCGAACCCAGCATAATATAAACCCTATTTAATTCTTCATATTAAAAAGGGGAACTTGTCGGCAAATAAATGGTTTTGCGGACCAAATGGACGTCATATATTTTTTAGTTTATTTGATCAAACCTCACCCTCAAGTCTCGTGCTTGTTTTTGGGATAGATACAGGGTATGAGGTATAGTGCTCTTTCATTTAAACTATGAAAAATATGGGGTCAGTTTGATTCATTTTTTCTAAAACTTATATATATTTAAATTAAAGCGTCCTTCCGAAGCAAAAGACTGAATTTTGATTCACGTGACCGACAACTTCTTAGAGGCTGCTCCTCCAACCAAAATAGTACCGACAGTAGGAAACTAAACTAAGTGATCACTCCTCATGTATCTGACCATTGCATCATCATAAGCAGCATCATATTCAAACTTCTATCTTATCAAATTATCATTGTGAGCATTTCTGGCCTCCATATTTTCCATTCTACTACCTATTTACAAGACATCTCCTTATTGAATCATCATCTGCTCCATAAGTTCTTGGATAGTAGGTACTAAAAGTACTTGAAGTAGAAGGAATATTCCTGGTCCTACTTCTAGATCTTCATCCAACATGAGATTCATAAGTATTTATATTGGCAGGCCTAATAGGTTTTAGAGGTTCAATCATCTCTTCATCTATTCTAAAATCAACTCCTTCATGTTCACATAGTGTGAAAATCAGGGCAGGGTGTGCTAGACCACTAGTAGTCTCTCCAAAAGCAATATATCGAGTGTCTCTATAAATGATAGGGCCAACATCTATCCTTCTCATCTGGTGGATACAGAAGTTTAAGATGCCTCTATCCTTTATAACTTCAATATGATGATTTGTTAGTATCATTCTTCTAGAAATAAGGTAGTGTCAGGCCTTAGATACTACATTTAATAGAGAAAGAGAAAGGTTTACCTTAAAACCAGTCTTCACTTTCCAAGTTCCTCTTCATCATAAAGAAAAAAAATAACCTCATCGAAGGCCTCATTTGTAGCAGAAAATGATTTTTACTAGCAGCTATACACATCTTGTGACTGATAAAATTCATTAATCTTCCTTTGAGTAAACTCCACCATTTTTCCACAAACAAACACATAATCTTCAGAAGTCCCCTTAAAATTGGCATAGAACTCCATCACTACACCAATAATAGCCTCGACAGTAAAGTAACAAAAATTCTCCCACTGCCAAGTATTGATTAATCTTTCGACTCCTCCCAAATTTTTAAATCCTCGACCCAGAATCAGTTTTTTTGTTGTAAGTAGACGATTGAAGCAAATGCTGACCTTGTAGTTGACAAACCTTTGATCATGAAAATCCACCTTTCTCTTTCCTTCGCTCATTCTAGGTACCATGGTAAATCTATGAAAATTTGATAAATGTAAATTTCAGTTTTCTTTCAATATACTCCAAAGTCTATTTAGTCTTTTTGAACACTAAATTTCATCTTAAAATAATTTACGAACAACCATTTTTACAAACAACACCAATCTAAATTTATATATGAAAATACACTTTTTATAAATAATTTTTTTTAATCACACTTCCACATTTTTAAAGCAAACTAAATTATAAATCAGCGTCAAAATCAAGCTACAACACTAGAAACCTGACACAAAACTATACACATTCAAAGTTAATAGAGTTCTAAAGCAATGTAAAGTAAATCAAATCCACACAATTACATTAAAAACATCAGTATTTTAAAATAGTAGAAATTCAAACTTCTTCAATTATTCTGCCTCATCTTCAGTACATTCTCCTCCTATAATATCTCTGATAGACTGGTAATGGACATATTGATTGTAGAAGGTTTAGTATGGGAATTGATCAGTCAAATCTTCATTGATCCATCCATTTTTCTTGAGCATCTGCACCAATCCTGCTTCAATTGTTCTGGTATGATCAAAGATCTCTTTCATCCTCCAATATAGGTTATAAAAAAAGGTAGCTAAGATTTCCTATTGCATTCGTAATTCTCGAAGTTCTCTTTTTATTTTCTTCATTTTATTTTCCAAAGCTATTGAACTTCCAACTATTTGTGGCATTAATGGTGTTGAAGCATGTGATAAATGCATCATTTCCATTCCCAATATAATTGCCATCAATACAAATCATGGGCTCCAAGGGCAATAAAACTTTCTCTCAACTTTCATATGGAACTTGAGATTAACTGTAAAGTAGGAAAGTTTTGGAAAGATGCCTAATACGTCTAAAATATATAGTTTTTTTAAACATATTTTTATTACTATTTTTGAGATATTGCGCTTTAATGGAATGTATTTTTGTGTTTTTCTTGCAGATACAAGTAAAAATGGGAAAAATTCTTAAAGGAGTGAAAAAGGATCAAAGTTGGAGAAAAAGGTGAAAAATTGTGCAAAAGATTTTTGGCGCCTAAGCGCTAGATCCGGCGCTTAAGCGCCAGTTAAACAGAGAAGGTCGTGCCTAAGTGTCAAAACCCCACGCTTAAGCACCAGTGGCTGTTACTAGATGAGTCAAATTGGTTTTCATGAATTTTAAACATGTTTTTGAGGCACCCATTGACTTAATAGGTGGTTGTAACCACGATGGATGAAAATTACCATGAAAGAATGCATCTCTTGGGCAAATACATTGAATTAAGACACATTTTGAAGAGATCCCAAGACACCTCTTTAAAAACTATAAAAGAAAGAAGAGAGGACTTAGAAAAGAGTCCTGAAAATATTGGCAAGTTTTGAATCTGGGGAGTTAGTTTGGAGAGATTTTCAGGAACCACTTTTTATTTACTTTATCCTTTTTGTTGCTTTGTTTTAAGTGATTGTAAAAGAGGATATTCAAAAGAACTTCAAGAGTTTAGTGGAGGACTTGAGATAAGTTTTTATCTTTTTGTTTTAAACTACTTTTGGTTTTAATTGAGACTTGTTGTTGGTTTAAAAATGATTTCTTCTTAAAATTAAAGTGTGGTTTTGTTTTCTCTATAGATTCTGAGTAGTTTTCTTCTCTTTCTTCTTAAAATGTGGTTTTGTTTTCTCTATAGATTCTGAGTAGTTTTCTTCTTTTTCTTCTTAAATTGATAAGTAATTAAGTTTTGGATGGAATTTGTGGAGAGCATTGATCTTTAATGTTAGAAGAAGATGTGATGATTTAATTCCAGACACTTCATTTACTTCTTGATTTGGTCAATCCGGATGTTAAAATTTATTGTGAGAACATGTAAGAACCGGGCTGGTATTGTCTCAGTCAACAGTTAGAAAGAATCACATGAGGTTGTATGAATGAGAATGTAGTTCATATGATTGTATGCAAATAAATAAGGAAATATTCATTAAGGCGAGTGTATAGTTAGAGGACTTTAAAGTGACAGGTTAAAGCCCCAAACTTTGTTTATTGTTTTAGGTTTTGATATGAGATTGTTAGCCCCAAGGTGGAGGGAGTCAAGGGAACTCTAGAGTGAGAGCTAATAGCTTCTCTACCTAGCCAGTCTTTAAAATTATTCAAACTTTAAATTAGCCAATGCTTTTTATAGCATCTCTAGTAAGGGTAAAAAATATTATTGCTCCTATTTGGCACATCTAAATTTGCATACTTCAACAACAGAATTCCTATACTTATTACTGATTCATGATAAGAAGAAAGATATTTTCATATTAAGTACTTTTCTTCGACAAAAACTTTAGTTATCTTTTTAAGTTGTTACTGTTTCATTAAAATATCAAAAATACAAAAAATATTTAAATTTTAAATTCATGCAAAAAAATTTTTGAGTCTAACTAATTATCTTTTTAAAAATAAAAAAAACTTTCTAAAAAGTGCATATTGCATAATCTTCCCTGAGGGTTCAATATTCAGGTCTTAATCAAAAAGTCCTATATTACTTGATAACGATACGTATACTTGCGTAGTATCCCAATATAAATATATATAAATTAAAATTTTAAATTCTTATTTTTCTTCAGGATCAAATTTTTGGTTTTGTTGCAAAAAAAAGAAATATAAGTGAAGAATATCATCAGAAGTATTGCTATACTGTGTGTAAGCATTAAGTCAAGATCAAGTTTTTGTCGTCGTTGTCGGGGAAGAAAACAATGTAAATTTCTATTTTTAAAAAGTCTTATTTAAATTTTAAATATTTTATCTTATTTTGTATGTTTTATTTTTTTTATATTAGTATATGCGTAGTCCAGGTTATGAAGGACTAGTGCCCTACGATTGTGAATTAGAAAGAACTATTAGAAAAATTACAAAAACAAAGAAAATAATAAAAAACATGAAAAATCCAAAAAAATTACAGTAATGGCAAACCAAAATAATCAAAATGTTGAAATTCATCAAGAGTTTATACCTATAACAGATTATGCCAACCCTACTACAGATGAACTTCATTATAGTATTCAAAAACCTATGTATTGGCTAATTCATTTGAGCATAAACCAGCTATTATCCAAATGGTATCAAATAATCAGTTTGGGGGATCACCAACAAAAGATCCAAATTTACATCTTACCAATTTTCTAGAATTGTGTGCTACATTTAAATACGATGGTGTTTCAGATGATGCCATGAGACTTAGGTTATTTCCTTTCTTACTAAGTAAAAAAACTAAGATGTGGTTAAATTCATTAGCACCTAAATCTATCAAAACTTGGGGTGATGTAGCACAAAAATTCCTTGCTAAATATTTTCCACCATAAGAAAATGCGAAGCTTAGAAATGATGTTACATCTCTTAAGCAATTTTGGGAATCTATTTATGAAGCATGAGAAAGATTTAAAGAACTCTTAAGAAAGTGTCCACACCATACTACTATTTATGAAGCATGGGAACAATTTAAAGAACTCTTAAGAAAGTGTCCACACCATGCTATAATATATTAGTTAATAATTCAAACCTTTTATAATTGATTAATTGGTTCTCTTAGATCTATTATCAATGCCACTGCTGGTGGTTCATTGATGTCAAAAACATTTTATGACGCTTATGCTTTAATTGAAGAGATGGCTAC
Organism: Phalaenopsis hybrid cultivar; assembly: GCA_002079205.1. Taxonomy (NCBI): domain Eukaryota; kingdom Viridiplantae; phylum Streptophyta; class Magnoliopsida; order Asparagales; family Orchidaceae; genus Phalaenopsis; species Phalaenopsis hybrid cultivar. The sequence continues at coordinate 170,432 of JXCR01147536.1, read as the reverse complement.
CAATAATTTTCATTGGCCTTCTGAGAGGGTGATTTCAAAGAAAGTAGCCAATATTCATGAAACCGATGCATTTACTATGTTAGTAAATCAAGTTGCTGCAATTTCAAGGAAGTTAGACCAATTTGGAAAGATTTTTTCTCAACCAATTTCCCTGATTGAAGAGAATTCATTAGGCCAAATGACAAATTCTCAAACATCATTAGAGACTTTGAATGTCATAAATAATAAGAAAAATAACCCATATTCGAATTATTATAAACCAGGTAGGAAGAACCATCCCAACTTTAACTGGAATAAAAATTCATGTGGTAATAATTAACAATGGGGGAACAACAAAGTAAACCCATTGGGAAACTGGAACAACCAAGGGAACAATAATTATAGTTCTACTGATCCTCTAGGAATCAACAATAATACACAATTAAAGATAAGTTGTCTATAGAAGAAGTGGTGTTACAAATGGGAAAGTCAAGGAGCTACAATTAGAAATATTGAGAAACAACTTGGGCAAATCAAAAGTTCATTAAGCAATAGATCCCAAGGAACACTTCCTAGTAATATTAAATCGAATCCAAAAAACTAGATTAAAGAGCAAGTTAAAGCCATATAACATAGAAGCCGAAGAGAGTTGGAAGGTAGGGTTCAAAAGAGATTGAAGTAGTGATAGAAGAAATTGAAGAATCAAAAGAGGAGCTCCGAAAGATTATGAAAGACCTATTTTTCCATCTAAAATTAATTTAGAAAAACCACCACCTCCATTTCCTCAAAGACTTCGACAACAGAAGTTGGACAAACAATTTTCAAAATTTCTAGAAATATTTAAGAAGCTTATAATCAATATTCCATTTTCTAAAGCCTTAGAACAAATGCTAAGCTATGTAAAGTTTATGAAGAATATTCTCAACAGAAAAAGGATGTTTGAAGATAATGAGACTATTGCACTTAGTGAGGAGTGCAGTGCTATAATTCAAAAGAAACTTTCTAAAAAGCTTAATCCTGGTAGCTTTATAATTCCATGTGCAATAAGAGACAAATTTTATGGAAAAGCTTTATGTGATTTAGGTGCAAGCATTAACCTTGTACCATTATCAAAATTTAAAAAATTAGGATTAGGAGAAATAACTCCTACTACTGTAACTCTGTAGTTAGCAGATCGTTCAATAACCTATCCTAAAGGAGTTATAGAAGATTTCCTAGTGAAAGTGGATCAATTTATCTTTCCTCTTGATTTCATTGTGCTAGATATGGAGGAAGATAAAGAGATACCTATCATTTTAGGGAGATCTTTCCTAGCTACAGGAAGAGCANATTACTCTTTAACATTTCATCCGCCAGATGATACAATGCTGTCACTTTATCCACCTTGGTCATTTCCTTCAATTTTTACAATGCTGTCACTTTTTCAGATGATATAATGGTGCTAAACTAGATGTATGAAGAGTGGTGGCTTCAGCACACTTGAACCTCCAAATTTGAGCTCTTTGGATGTTTTACCCATGCTATTCTTTATATTACTCTTTAACATTTCATCCGCCAGATGATACAATGCTGTCACTTTATCCACCTTGGTCATTTCCTTCAAACTTTTTAGGAGTTTATTGTTAAGTAGTTAAATGAATGTTGCACAAAATAATTAGCTTAATCCATAAAAGATTGGATTTTCATGTGCCAATTAAAGAATAATCTAATTGGGCTATAATGGTGCTAAACTAGATCAATTTTTAAGATGTTTTTAGTCCCATTTTGTTTTATGGCCGAGTTTCTCTTTTTTCATTTTTTTTTGTTTGTTTAATCTATTTTATTAGGGTCAATTGTATTTTTTTTCGAATTTAAATGTTTGGTTAGGGTTGTATGTGATCTTTAGATGATGTTAGATTTGAAATTTTAATATAATTTATTTCATTTTATTCTTATAATCATATGTACTTAGATGAGGATTGATATGTTTATTTTGGAATAAATTATTGCTTATTTAGGGGTTGTTTAGTTTAATGTATTTCTAATACAAACCAAATACAGAGGTTTTTAAAATTTAGGCATTTAGTTGGATGAAATCGATTGCAGCATAAAATTTTGGTGAATTTAGAATTCATCTTATAGTTCAAAACTGGTGTATTTTGAATTCGCTAGGTTTGGATGATTTTCAAATACACCATAATCTACAACCCATCGTTCCCTGTCTGCCAGCCATTCCTATTGGCTATTGTCACTTGCCACCTGCCACCATTGACAGTGATTTCCACCATCACGGCCTCCGTCCTTCGCCACTACCAGCCAATGCCTGGTTCTACCTTGCTACCGTCGGTCGTTGGCTTCCGCCTGCTGTTACCACCCTCATCAATGTTTTACATCAATTTATTTTTAATCAAATCAAAAATAAACTTGTGAAATTTTGTCTATTTTACACCAAATTAAACAACTTCAAAGTCTTTTTAGAATACATTACATATCAATTAAAATGCATCCCTGTTACATTGCATTTCGTTTTCAACAATCTAAACAAACCTTTGATGAATACAAAATAGTTGTAATATATATCAAGTGTAGTTCATGTATAAATTATGTACATGCGATCACTTAATCTCACTCCATGAAGGTTGATGTATGTAATCTTTTATTCATTTCATTCAAATAAATTGTTTCTAAATTTCGACCTATGACCTTCAAATCATTGGGGGGTCAACCTTACCATTCTTTGAAACCAAGCCTTTAATTTATGTATATATGAATTTTTTTTTGATGTTTATAAATTATTTTTCAATCTAGGCATGCCCAGGGCTGATTTTGTTCGAACTTGTAGATTGGAAAATTTGATCGAGGATGCAAAATTTCTTTTGACCAACCTTTCTACCCATCTCCCCATTGTTTTATATTTTCTAGCATATCATATATATATCGGAAGATTCACCCGACTCCACGGAAATAGTCAGCACACATGTACAAACACACTCCTACATTGTGGGTATATAATATGTATGTATATGTTATGCCTGTAACAGGACCGGTCCAGGAGGGACCAGTCAAAGGCCATCCCACCGGCCCGCCAAACCAATAGGCGTGCCGATCGTGTTTGAATGAAGAGGCGGGGCCGCACTTTGCCGCTGAAGAAGGCAAGGAGAGGATGTGGTCCACGAGAGGCTTAATTATACACCCGAGGAGAAATTAAAACAGATTTGGAGGAAAAGTGATAAAGATGAGTTTTCAATGGTTGTGGGAGGATTTTTTAAGAGGAGAAATATAGGTTTTGTTTTCTTTATGCGTTAGTTTGTTGGCTGATGTGTTTTCTTATTTTGGTGGTGTTCCTAGCGATGTCTAGGGTTGTGGGAGAGCCAATCTTCTTCTTGAAAAATAGATCACCATTGTATCTTACTTATTTGTTTGTGTTAAGAGCAGCCCTCGTTTAAGTTTTCCCATCTATCTCTTTGCATTTCATTGTGGTTTTCTTGCTGATTTTGGTCCGGGGCATATTAAATTGGTATCAGAGCCTAGATTTTGATGGGATGACAACAAAGAAAGTGGATGTGCTAGAAGAAGAGGAAGGGCAAATCAGATCGAGAAAGAAAGAAAGGTTCGCCACCATGGAGGGCAGGTTTTCTTTCATTGAAAGTCGAATGTAAGATGGATTCGATATCTTAGGAGAAATGTGGGAGATGATGAAAATGCTCATGGAGATGCAATCCAAGGTCATGCCGACCACTCTGGTTGCAAACCCTAACCAAGGGGTGATTAGAGAATCCTTACTTAGGTCAAAAAGTAAGGAGATCGAGCAAGAAGACAACGAAGAAGACATCATCTACCTACAAGAGCGTCCTCCTAGGACTCCGAGAGGATGGAGAGTGGAAACTTTTGATTGATTTGGATGGGTCGAAAATTGGAAGAGGGATGGTGTAAAGGGTCTGGAAGAGCACGATGGAGGAAGGGGGGAATTGGGAGTGGGGTATGCCTATGACCGAAAGAGGGAGTTCCACCCTTGATACATGGGGGAAAATAGCAAAGGAAGAGGAGGTTAGGGTGGAGATGCAAGGGTCAGAAATCTGAAAATGACAATCTTAGAAGAGAAGGATGCACATGGGTGGGTGTATCGAGTGGAACGATGCTTTGCAATCATTGGGTTGATGGAGGAAGAGAAGCTCGTGGCAGCGAGATTATGCTTGGAGGGAAAGCCTTCAGTGTGCTTTCAGTGGATGGAGGCAAGATATCTAATGCACTCATTGAAGAAATTTAAGGATTGCTTGTTGGAACGTTTCCAAGCTATTCGAGGAGGAGACCTACACGAGCAATTCTATGCTCTAACTTAAAATGCGATAGTTATAAAATATTGGCAGAAATTCGAGCTCTTGTCGGGTAGGTTGATGGGGATTTCTGCAGCAGGATTGGAAGGGAACTCCTTGAAGGGTCTAAAGCCTGACATACGAGCAGCTATTCGCCCCTTGAGATTGCGAGGATTGAGGTAAATGATGGAGCTTGCCCAAATGATGGAGGATAAGAAATAGGTTAAGAAGATCAACAAAAGAGGAAACACCAGAGGCTTCTACAAGAGCTCCTTAATACCCACGACAACAAGGACCCAAATGGTGTCATTTCAGAAGGAGACGTTGAAGGAGATGAGCGCAGGATTCTATCCGGGGGGTACTTTCAAGCGTCTCACAAATGCAAAAGTGCAGTATAAAAGAACAAAAGGATTGTGCTATCGTTGTGACGAGAAATACGCCTTAGGACACTGTTGTCAGGAGTGCGCTCTTCAGATTCTCTTAATTCAGGAGGATACAGAGAATGAGGAATCAGAAGAGAATGCAGTGGAGGGGAATCATCTACATTTGGATGTTGCGGGGATGTCCCTCCATTCGGTTGTGGGATTTACCCCCAATTACACCATAAAGGTGAGAGGGTGAATCGGGAAACAACCGATTGTGGTGTTGGTAGATAGTAGGGCCACACAACTTCTGGCCCGTTTGGGGCAGCTTATTTGCTGCGGTGGCGTTTTGAAAAAAGCACCTGGTCTGTTTTGGTAAACAGCGTCTTGACAACTTATGCGTTTTCAAAACGCTGAAACAACATTTTCACACCACACCTATCTAGGTAGATAGGTGCGGTGGCAGCTTTCTGGCTACGGTTTGGTTTTTCTAAAAAAATAAAAATTTCTAATAGCCACCGCACTTAGCTATTAGCGGATTATTTTTAATTATCTTATCATCAGATTATTCAATAAGCTACAGCTGCCCCAAACAGACCCTTCATCTCAAATCAGGTCATGGAGAAGCTAGAGTTGGAACTGGTGAGTGCAAGGAGCTTTGGCGTCATGATGGGGATAGAAAAGGAGAAAAGCCGAGGAATTTGCAAGGAGTTGGTTCTGACACTACATGACCTACAGGTGGTGGAAGACTTTCTTCCTTTAGAATTGGGCAGCACATGTGATTTTGGAAATGAAGTGGCTACGAACATTGGGGAAGATGAAAGTGGATTGGAAGTCAGGTGTTGAGAGGAGATGCTAGTTTATGCAAAACCATGGTGTTGCTCAAAATCACAGTCAAGTCGATTCGGGGAGAGGGACTGGGCTACTTAGTGGATTTGCAGAGCATTGAGGAGATTCAAGATCAGAGTTGACAGAGTTTTCGGAAAGGGTTCAACAGCTCCTACAACAGTTTACAAATGTCTTCCAACAACCAAACGGGTTACCTCCTCCGAGGGAGCATGAGCATGCCATTACATTGAAGGAAGTGATTTCTCCCATCAACATCAGACCATATAGGTACCCCCAGATTCAAAAGTATGAGATAGAGAAGTTGATCCGAGAGATGCTCGAAGCTGGGATTATTAGGCTTGGTGTGAGCTCTTTTTTTAGTCCCGTTCTGTTGATGAAGAAAAAAGATGGTAGTTAGAGATTTTGTGTGGACTATCGGACTTTGAACAGGGAAATGACGTTGGACAAGTTTCCTGTTCATGTGATTGATGAGTTACTGGACGAGCTGTTGTGCACACCGTCTCCTTGTTCAAAGTCCCATAGTCCAACACCATTTTCTTGTTGTTTATGCGTTATTTTGTTGGTTGCTGTGTTTTCTTCTTTTGGAGGTGTTCCTAGCAACTTCTAGGATTTTGGAGGAGCCGATCTACCTCTCGAAAAGTAGATGATCGTTGTATCCATCTTATTTGCATTTGTTTGTGTTAAGAGCAGCCCTTGTTAGAGTTTTCCCATCTATCTCTTGCCATTTCATTGTGGTTTGGTTGCTAACTTTGGTTCGGGGCGTATCAGAATATTACACATACTAATCATATGGGGTACTTATACTAAGAGGATGATGAGTAAAAATATTTTTAATTTATTAGACAAGAGTTTTAAGCTTGAGCAGTCGTGAATCCAACAACGATTACATCATTTATTGTTAGCATTTTTTGCCCTCTTCTTTATCCCTTCGAATATTTTATGATTTGATCATTTTGGAGCGGGGAAAACTATAATATCGATTAGATTTCACATCTTTTCTTTGATATTCAATTTCTAGAGCATCTGAAAAAGTCGGAATTGCTCATATGTTCATTCTCAAAATATGCAATTTCTGATATGTAATATTTGGATTCAATATTGATTGAAGAAAACTCTCATTATATTCATTAGTTTTTACTGTATGGTAATTAAGCTGCCGGCCTTACTACATCTGAGTCTCATCTGCATTTTCGTTTTCACCAAATATTCTGCTAATGACCTCTTTATTTATTGATTCCTTGATTTCTCAAATGAATGGAACGAATTTCTNTCCCTTCGGAATATTTTATGATTTGATCATTCTGGAGCGGGGAAAACTATAATATTGATTAGATTTCACATCATTTCTTTGATATTCAATTTCTAGAGTATCTCAAAAAGTCGGAATTGCTCATATGTTCATTCTCAGAGTATGCAATTTCTGATATGTAATATTTGTATTCAATATTGATTGAAGAAAACTCTCATTATATTCATTAGTTTTTACTGTATGGTAATTAAGCTGCCGGCCTTACTACATCTGAGTCTCATCTGCATTTTCGTTTTCACCAAATATTCTGCTAATGACCTCTTTATTTATTGATTCTTTGATTTCTCAAATGAATGGAACGAATTTCTTTTTATATTGTTAGCAGCATCTTTTCCTCTTGGGATTGGATGTAATATCTGGCTTTCTTTCCTGCTGTTAACAAATTTTAAACTGCTGATCACCATTTGACCCCAAGGAAGTCAACAATGGAGCCAAAGATGTGATAAATACTATCGGCTTAGATTTATTGGAAGCAATTGAAATATGAGGATTATGAAACTTCCTTTCTCTTATCCTTTTTCCGTGTCATGCTTCCTGTATTACAGGATTCAATTATCAGCTGCAGCTAACAACTCCGAAACACTACTTTCTAAAAAAAAAGAAAAAAGAAAACTGCCTGAGTTCATGGGTACTTGAATTTTGTGGGATTCTTATGCTTGCAGGATTTGAACAAAGAGTTATCTCGAAAGCTGGAGGCACAGACCCAAAGATTAGAACTCCTGACTGCCCAGAGGATGGCCAATGAGAATATCTTAACGAAGTCTATAAATACCCACAACATTCCAGATACAATGGATTATGCCGATGAGGGAGATGAGGTATATTGATATTTCTGGTCATTTTTTGTTAACAAGGAAATATTATTGCCTTTTCTGAATATATTTCAACCACTTTATTATTTATTCATTCATACTAGGATCTGCAAAACATGAAAAACTGCATGATGTATCGATAAAATTAGCCTCTAGTTCAGTCAAACTTATCAAAAGACTTGAGAGTGTCAGTTGGCTCTCTTTTTGTTTTTGGGGGCATTTACATGCATACAACTCAACTCTTATGTATTTACATATCTAACCTCTAAACTTTTACATTTTCATTTATACCATCAATCTATCATATCACATCAAAATACCACTATTTTAATTAAAAAAAAAAAAGGAAAACACTCCTTTTCACGCATAGGCAAGGTAGCATACAAGTAAAAAATTGACGTTTTGGTGTTAGATATGTAAATACGTAGGAATAAAGTGGTATGTATGTAAATATTTCTCTTTTTTTCTCTTCGTCCAGAATCATAGTATTTGCTGTTTATAATTCTGCCACACATAAAATTTCACTTCCTGTCATGCAGGTGGTTGAGAGGGTGTTGGGCTGGATAATGAAGCTCTTCCCTGGTGGTTCCTCCAAACGTCGCACCAGCAAGCTTCTGTGACTAGAAAAAATAAAACCTGCAGCCTCAGGAAGACCAGTTGATCCCTAACAGTGATGTTTATGCAGAAATGGTGGCTGGATTAAGATCTCCACCAGCGTATATTTGTCATTTTTATAGAGCAGAGTAATGAAATTTGTGGTGGTTCTTGCGTGAAAGCATACCTGGGAGAACAATAGGTGGAGAAATAAACGGTAGGCCCCATGTCCTTATTTTATTCTTTATATTAGTTTTGGATACATATTTAGGGTTGAAAATTTGCAGAGAAACTGTATGAAAGAATCATTGATTTTACACCATAATTCTTTGTTACATTCCATCACCAGTGTACTTTTTTTTTTATTTTTTTANTTAGACAATCTGATTGCAGACCCGTTAATCCAACCTCCTGTCATGGTCCGTGACCAGCTTAATGAACCGACTACGCAAGGAGCCATAGGAGTTTAGTTGCCTGATGTGCAAGAAGCTGCTGAAGCTCTATCACCGACTCGAGGGTGGGTGAGGACATTGAACCCCCCCACTGCCACCTTATGTGAGCAGTTTATCACTAAACTGGTATGAGGTGGATCAACTCCATAGTATGAGGAGACTCAATTTTGCAGGTTAGGGGAAAATTGTCTTCACCTATGCTTATATTATCTTTTGATATAGATGAGGTAATACAAAATGATGAATCACCTGTGGTGGGGGTTGGTCAGGGTCCCGCCCAAAGACCCTAGCACCAACACTAAGTAAGGAAAACTTTGTTGACCCATTGAGGAGCTCTTATGCGACGCACGACAAGGCTACCAACGAATGCAGGATGTCTCCAGAATCAGAGGCCCATCACGTGGTCGAGATGGATGACACCTTCTCTCGGATGGCTAGGATGTAGAGAGAGGAGATACAGAAGAAACGAGATTAGTTGACTGCCCTTTGGGTGAAGCTTATAGATGTTCATGAGACCTATTCGATGCTCAAATTAAAACGAATGTGAACCACGTAGATAGGTTTAAGATTGGGAAAGAGGCGTTGTAAAAGAGGCTGCTTCACTGAAGAATTGTCTTGGCCGAAGCAGTAGATGAATCTCATGAAAATATTTTCTCTCCAAATAAATTTGGAATTTAATATTTTTTAAATAAAATTTTATTTCTATTATTATCTTTCATTTTTAATCTTGGGTTGATGTATGCGCATGTATAAAATCGAGACGCGGTTTTCTGACTATTTTGCTCACTCTATTAGCCTATATATATAAGGGTTGAGGGCTGGTTTGGTGCCACGCCCTTTGATTTTATTTCACTTCTTTTATCTCGATTTTTTGCTCGATTTTCTTTCATTTTGATGGCTCCAAATACTCATTTTAGCTCTTCGGGTTTGTCTGAACAACCGATAGGTTGGATCTGTTGCCAGGGGAGGCGACTCCGATGCAAGATAACTGCAACGTTGGCTCTAACATGCAGCTCTGGCTCATTGGAGATTATGAAGAAGGTGACAAAGTTATTAAAAGGGGATCTCTTTATCTGCCGAGATCAATTTAGATGGGATTTGCAACAGCCATTTTGTCATGAGCTACAAGCAATTTTCAATCATTTCGGAGTTATGCCCACATACATGAAACCTCACTCCATAGCTGCTATAATGAAATAGATAGTTTATTGTGATCGAATGAGGATCTCGTGGTCATTGGAGCTCTTCACTTATGTGAGTTCATTTAGGGCCGACCCAAACACTTATAATCAATTTAGTTGGGTTCGCACTTGAAAACTGCTCATCTTCGAGAATAAAATTAAGGATTGGAAGTTGCGCTTCCTCATTGGGTCCTCCTCTAATGATGGGGAATTCAACATGCGCCAACAAAAGGAGTGTACAAGAAGAAAAAGGTTGTGCCTTTATGGGCCTGAAACTAGCATTAGAGAGGAATTTGAATGGTGGCTGCTCTTAATTCTCCAATAAACTTAGTCGGTGGTTGTCAACAGGCTTCTGCAGTCAGACAAACTCGGTTCANTTCGAGAATAAAATTAAGGATTGGAAGTTGCGCTTCCTCATTGGGTCCTCCTCTAATGATGGGGAATTCAACTTGTGCCAACAAAAGGAGTGTACAAGAAGAAAAAGGTTCTGCCTTTATGGGCCTGAAACTAGCATAAGAGAGGAATTTGAATGGTGGCTGCTCTTAATTCTCCAATAAACTTAGTCGGTGGTTGTCAATTGGCTCCTGCAGTCAGGCAAGCTCGGTTTGATTGCGGCTCTATGGCAAGAATCAGATGCTCGAGAAGCCTGACATGAGGTTGTTGAAGCCGCAAAGTTAAATAAAATTTACAATAAAGTCTTAAAAGGAAATTTGAGTTATTTGAAATTAAGTGTTATTTATTAATTCTTTTGAAAGAAAAATCAAATTAATGTCAAAATAACAACAACGTATAATATGATTAAAAAAATAAATATTAAAGCATACAACAACAACAACAACAATAACAAAGATTTAACCCCACTACGTGGGGTCGGCCACATGAATCCTTTTTCTCCATTGCGTCCTATTTAGTGTCATATTTTCATTTAGTTCTAATAAATTAAGATCATTTTTAATGTGGGGTCGGCTACATGAATCCTTTTTCTCCATTGCGTCCTATTTAGTGTCATATTTTCATTTACTTTGGTCGGCCATATGAATAAGAAACAACAACAACAACAAAGCCTTAATCCCACTACGTGGGGTCGGCTACATGAATCCTTTTTCACATTGTGTCCTATTTAGTGTCATATTTTCATTTAGTTCTAGTAAATTAAGATCATTTTTAATGCAATAAATCCAAGTCTTCCTAGGTCTACCTCTGCCTTTCTTAACACAAGTCGAATCTAAAACATCTACTCCCTTAATTGGGATCATCAGATGGTCGACGTTTAATGTGACCAAACCATCTAAGACGACTTTCTCTAATTTTATCCGTATCATCCTACCTCTGCCTTTCTTAACACAAGTCGAATCTAAAACATCTACTCTCCTAATCAGATCATCAGCTACCTCTGTCTTTCTTAACACAAGTCGAATCTAGAACATCTACTCTCCTAATCGGATCATCTAATGGTCGCGTACAATGACACAAGCCAAATCTAAAACATCTACTCTCCTAATCGGATCATCTAATGGTCGACGTTTAATAAATAAGGCGAATCTAAAACATCTACTCTCCTAATCGGATCATCAGATGGTCGACGTTTAATGTGACTAAAACATCTACTCTCCTAATCAGATCATCAGATGGTCGACGTTTAATGTGACCAAACCATCTAATACCATCTACTCTCCTAATCGGATCATCTAATGGTCGACATTTAATATGACCAAACCATCTAAGATGACTTTCTCTAATTTTGTTTGTCATAGGAGCTACACCAACCCTATCACAAATATATTCATTCTGCATTTTGTCTCTAAGTGTAGAGCCACTCATCCACCTAATCATTCTCATCTCAGCAACACTTAACTTACTATTGTGCTTCTCTTTAAAGGCCAACATTCAGCGCCATATAGCATTGCAGGTCTCACCACCGTCATATAAAATTTTTNCTAATCAAACAAAAAGAAAAGAGAAGTAAATATTTTATTCAACTAAAGAATATTAATGATGAAAAAAAAGAAAATGCTTTTCTTAGATGAAGATATGTAACATATGTGGGTGAGATATTTTGATAAAGTTTTCAGTGAAGTTTCTGAAGATACGATCGACTTTCATGATCTTAATATCGATAATAATAATAAAATGTCTTATTTTTACCGACACATTAATAAAAAAGAAGTTGATGGGACTTTAAAGNTCACTAGAGCTACTACTATTAAAATTACATTCCATGTATTCAGTTTTAATTCTACTCAAATGAAGGCCTTTAAACTCAAATGTAGACCTCCATAATTCAAGTTTTTTCCTGAGCTTTTTCTGTCGCCTTATCCACGAGAAGGATATCATCAGCAAAAAGCATGCACTAAGGTACATCCTTCTATAAATGTCCAGTAAGACCATCCATAATTAAAACAAGAAGATATGGGCTTAAAATCAATCCCTGATGTAATCCAACAGAAATAGGAAAATATTTGGTCAATCCGCCTTCAGTTGGAACACAAGTAACAACTCTAGTATACATATCTTTAATGACTTGAATATAACTCATATCAACACATTTCTTCTCAAGAACTCTCCAAAGGATATCTCTTGGTTCCTTATTGTAAGCATTTATAAATTAAAAAAATCAAATGTTGATTCTCCTTATTATCTCTAAACTTCTCCATCAAACCTCTCAATAAATGTATAACTTCCATAATAGACCTGCCCGGCATAAATCCAAATTGATTATGATAAATATTTGTAATACGTCTTAACCTATGTTTAATTGTCCTCTCTCATAATTTTAAAGTATGACACATCAACTTAATTCCTCTATAATTTGCACACTATTGTGCATCCCCTTTATCCTTAAAAATGGGATCAAAAAACTCTTCCTCCACTCCTCAGGCATCNGACACATCAACTTAATTCCTCTATAATTTGCACACTATTGTGCATCCCCTTTATTCTTAAAAATGGGATAAAAAAACTCTTCCTCCACTCCTCAGACATCTTTTTAGTTTTTAAAATGATATTAAAGAGTTTGGTAAGCCAAGAAACTCCTAAATCTCTTAAATATTTCCACACTTCAATTGGAATATCATCAGGTACTACAGACTTTCCACCCTTGGTTTTCTTTAAAGCCTCCTCAACTTTTTTTTACTAATGCGACGGTAAAAATAAAACGTTTTATTATTATTAACGATATTAAGATCACTACGGTCAATCGTATTTTTAAAAACTTCATTATAAAGTTTATCAAAATAACTCACTCACCTATGTTGAATATCTTTTTCTAAGAAAAACACTTTTTGATTTTCATCTTTAATACGTTTTACTTGAGTTAAATCTTTACTTTTCTTTTTTCTTTATATTTTTCACCATCCTTAGCATCTAATCTATTATAAAGATCATTAAAAGCAGAATTTTTAGTATCACAAATTGTTCTTTTAGACTCCCTGCAAGCCGTTTGATATTTTTTTCAGTTCTTTAAGCTTTTATATTTAAACCAATTTTTATATTAAAAGCTTGTAAGGATAAATCCCATTTTAATATTTGGAAAAAATAATACAAAGTCATGAAAAACTTTCAAAGGAATAATAAGCTTTCAAGTTCATCCGTATTAACTGGACCTATGATTGGGTGAGANAAAAAATAATACAAAGTCATGAAAAACTTTCAAAGGAATAATAAGCTTTCAAGTTCATCCGTATTAACTGGAGNTGTATTCAGTTTTAGTTCTACTTAAACGAAGGCCTTTAGACTCCAGTGTAGACCTCCATAATTCAAGTTTTTTCTGGGATTTTTCTCTCATTTTATCCACGAGAAGGATATCATCAGCAAAAAGCATACACCAAGATACATCCTCTTGTAGATGTTCTGTAAGACCATCCATACTAAAGCAAAAAGATATGGGCTTAAAGCCGATCCCTGATGTAATCCAACAGAAATAGGAAAATATTTTGTCAATCCTCCTTCAGTTTGAACTTACTAAACTCTTTAATATTCTCTTTAAAACTAAAAAGATACCAAAGGAGTGGAGGAATATTATTTTGGTCACCATTTTTAAGAATAAAGGGGATGCACAAGATTGTGCAAATTATAGAGTAATTAAGTTAATGTATTATACTTTAAAATTATGTGAGAGGATAATTAAACATAGGTTAAGACGTGAGATAAAGATTTCTCAATATCAGTTTGGATTTATGCTTACAGGTCTACTATAGAAGCTATACATTTATTGTGAGGTTTTATGGAGAAGTGCAGAGGGAATAAGGAGGATCTGCATATGATTTGTATTGATTTAGAAAAAGCTTACGATAAGACTCCAAGAGAAGTTTTTTGGAGAGTTTTAAAGGAGAAAGTTGTTGAAATGACTTGTATTCATGCCATTAAAGATATGTGTACTAGAGCTGGTACTTATGTTCGAATAGAGGGAGGATCGACATTGTTTTTTCTATTTCAGTTGAATTACATCATTTATTGACTTTATGCCCATATCTTTTTTCTTTAGTTATGAATGCTCTTACCAGACATTTACAAGAAGATGCAACTTGGTGTATGTTTTTTGTTGATGATATCCTTCTTGTGGATAAGACTAGAGAAATAGTTCAGAAAAAACTTGAATTATAGAGGTCTAAGATCTTTGTTTGAGTAAAACTAAAACTGAATACATGTAATGTAATTTTAGTAGCAGCAACTCTAATGACAGAGTTATAACTATGGGTGATTAAATCATTAAAAGGAGTAAACGTTTTGAATATCTCAGGTCTTTTGTTCAAAGCGATGGTAATATAGATGTGGTTGTTATTAGTAGAATTCAAATTGGTTGGTTGAAGTGGAGGAATGCATCGGGCCTATTGTGTTATAGAAAATTATCGTTTAGACTAAAAATAAAATTTTATAAGAAGGTGGTGAGACTTGCAATGCTCTATGATGCAAAATATTGGCCTTTAAAAGAGAAGCATAAAACAAAGTTAAGTGTTGCTGAAATGAAAATGCTTAGTGGATGAGTGGCTTTACATTTGGAGACAATACGAAATGAATATATCCATGATAGGGTTGGTCTTCACTGGCGGAAAATATTAGAGAGAGTCGTCTTAGATGGTTTGGTCACATTAAACTTTGACCATCTGATGACCTGATTAGGAGAGTCGATGTTTTAGATTCGACTTATGGTAAGAAAAGTAGAGATAGACCTAAAATGACTTGGGTCTATTGTATAAAAAATGATCTTGTTCTATGAGAATTAAATGAAAGTGATGCTCAATATGATGCAACGGTGAAAAGGATTTATGTTGCCGGCCTCACTTAGTGGGATAAAGGTTGTTGTTGTAATCTTATATTCATGGTGTTTAGAATTTTTTAATCTTAGGATAATAATAATTGTATCATTTTTTGGTTTGATGAGTAACTAAAAGTACATTTTATAGCTTTTTGATTGAATTTTTTCTTTCAACCGTCGGAATGTAAAGAAAGGCATAACACCAAAGGTATTGACAGGAATAATGATGATTAGTCTATTTTTTTAGTAGATTACATGAGAACTGATATATCGTTTTTTTTAATTAAAAGTAAAGATAATTTAATTTAATATATGTATAATTTTGATTTTGAAAAGAACATTTTGATTTTAAAAAATGAGACCGAACAGATCTCATATAGTTGATGGTTTAAGTAACCTTGTACGATATTACAAGTAATATTTTATTTCAAAAGATGAGGATATCAGTCGATAGTAGTCTCAATTATTCAAACCAAGAAATTTATGATATTTATTTGGTTTGCAAAATTTTCAATGGATCATTCCCCTACTTAATATAAAAATTAGATAGGGTTTAGATTATTTAGGTTATTAATTCTCTTGTAAGCGCAAACCCCTATAGTTAATTACATCTTAAACAATCGAAGTCTCCTAAGAAAACTCTTGATTAAAATTGGGGTTTCGTCTTCAAGAATTCAAGGCTTAATTTTCACGATTGGTCATAGAAAAGTGACGTGAGAAGTGCTCAATGTGGAACAATTATTTTGGGAACCAAAGAAGCAAAAGGTAGAAGATGTCACAGATTCTGAGGGGGACCTCAATGACTTCTTAAACTCTTCCATTATTTAGCTTTACATTTTAGAAATGATATTATTCGATGTTTACTCCTGCCATTTTATTTTAAATCTAGGACTTACATTGCATGATATACGATCAATGCAGATGACCTGGAAAGGGGCATTTACCTTGTACCGAACGAAGAACCTTCGAATCTTAAAACAGTTAGGATTTATATCACACGACATACAATCATACGAAAGCCTAAAGATAGTGTGAGGATTTACGTCATGCTAGACGAACAACTTTGAAGTCCTGACGGTTTATGTTTTTTAAGTCTATAAAAGTTTAGTTGAGGATCGTTCTTTGCTTCATGTTTTGATCTTCATCTTCGCCTGAAGGTTGTCCACTTCTCGATTGTGCCATCGCCTCATTTTACGAAGAGAGAAGGGGAGGAGAAACCATGCATCGGGCGGCCTATCTTAAGCTCTTTATTTTTATTGCTTCGATTTTATTTGAATGAATTTATATTTTGATAATATTTCAGAAAGCATGTGGAGAATATCTGGCACTTCTTTGACAAAGGAAAATATTGCTCTGATGAAAAATTTTATCTGATTGTAAGAAATCATTTTGCTTCTATATTTCATAGCATCATTTACTATCTCCAAACATTTGAAACGCAAAGGAACTAAGCTCCTTCTTCTGAAATCCTTTTTTTTCTATCCAAACATTTGAAACGCAAAGGAACTAAGCTCCTTCTTCTGAAATCCTTTTTTTCTATTTAGAAATGCTACAATAAATCAGATACGTGTATATATATATATATATATATATATACA
>JXCR01147536.1:54150-145276 GCA_002079205.1 Phalaenopsis hybrid cultivar | reverse complement strand
ACTCGGTCACCCGAATGTATAGAACCCATCACTCGTCTAGAAGTGTGTCTTGAACCTCACTTGAGGGGGCTATTTCCCAGCCTAAACAGGTATTCGCCAGGTGGACAACCAATTTTAAAATGCATTTTTAAAATTTATGNAAACATGGCGCCCTGCCCAAACCAAAACCACAAGGGGTTCCAAAACTAGAAAATACTGAAAAATACATTAGAGACATAAAGAAAAATCCTAAAATGCTGAAATATATAGCATCAGGTGGCTAGAGATCAACCCAATTTGGTTTTGTCTTTGCCTCTGGTTCTAGGAAAAAGGGCAGGCTAATAAGTTGGTAAGATGATTGTCATTGCCAGTAGTAACCAATATATCATCCAATATGTTCCCGAGCTGGAGTCGGCCTCCATTCTTCTTCTTCCTCCTGGAATAGACCTGTCATTCCTCTTCCGAAGATTGACTCACCTGATCTTGGTCTAATGTGTGCTGGAGATGTGCAGATTGTTGAATATTAGAAATAACTACATGTTGTACCGGTTGATCTGTTATTGGATTAAATGAGCACTCTCGTGTATCTTGGCATGTAAGTGAGTCTTCTTCAATAACAGTGGGTGGTATAAGCACAACTAGATCTGTGACTGTAGTATGTTGTTCTTCTTCAGAAACTTCGGTGTTGGGAAGAAGATCAGGTTGCATCTTCTCAACAGGAGTAATAGGTGGCTCTTTAGCGATATTCGACCTTAGATGAGGATGTAAACGATATCAAATAGTGGAGCTGTGATCAAACATACTATAATGAGAGCAATAAGGAGGATGTGGTTCCATTTTAACCTTTTGCCAATATCCGTTGTGAAGAGTGCCAATCCATATCTCATCCGAAGCTAGTTGAGTGATATCTCTCTCAACTAACACACAAGCCACAGAGGGTATAGTGACCGCAAGCGTAGAACTATCCACCTTGAGAGGCTTACTGTAAGTAGCTGCTAAAGAGTAGAGGATTTCCATGTTGAACAAATGTAATTTTAACCCCGGAAACTTTATCCAAATAGGAATGATAAGGGACTCCGCTTTTGGATCAAAACCGACAGTCTACTTCAAAATTTTCATAAAACGATTGTCAATCTTAATAGCTTTCCGAGAGAAAATGTGAGTGTAATCGACATCATGAGATAACTGAATAAATATATATCTACCGTCAAGTAGACCAATGTTCCAACTGTCCAATAGTTTCATAGCATCAAACTCCTTCCTAATAGTCTTCAGTTTTGGGTGACCATAAAGGAATTTCCCCACTAGAGAAAAATGTCAAGAGGAAACTAGAGTACTAGTTTCAACCTCAGTGAGAATAAGTGCAGACTTCCCATTTTTTTTCCAAGCTTTTTAATAAGTGTGATCACTGCCGCCTTCAAGAGTATCGTGGTACGATTGTGGAACATTGCAGGACTTACCGATAGCAAAAGCAGACTCTGAACCTGAGGGAGGGGCACGTGTAAGAATGGGCAAATCGACGGCAAGAGCATTTGCATTGTTACGAAGCGTTGAGGCCATCTCCTTCACAAGATGGTCACGGTCAGGAAAGAAACGGTCTGAAGGGCCGCAAGGAAGCGAGGAAGTTGTTGCCGCTTTCCGACTCGGTTTGTCTGGAGCGAAACTGCGTAGAAGAGGCGCACATAGAACCGTAGAAGGTGACGAATGCGCAGAAAGGACGCTGCGGACGCCGCATAAGCAAGACGCCGTAGAGGTAAGTCCGTCGCCGTCGTCAAGTGTGAAAACAAATGTACGTTGTTGAAAAGAGGATGAATTGGAAGCCGAAAGAATTAAACTAGGGTTTCGCTATCGGGCGAAACCCTAACAGAGCATATCTCCATCGGGATATATATATATATATATATGATACAAACTGTTTATCTATTTTTTTTTTAATGAGTGGCTGTTTTTTTTAGTGAGCGGTTTTTTTTAATGAGCAGCTATTTTTTTTAATGTTATGTCTCATATCATGCCTTTAAAGAGAGACATTGGATGAGGGGAATAATCACAAGTGAGGAGAAGGAGAAAGTCATCCTGCGTTGCGGAGGATAGTTGCGGCGAAGCAAAGAGTTGCGGTGGAGAGTTGTGGTGAAGCGATGTGTTCTGGGGAATAATTGCGGCGCAGAGTTGCGGCGAAGTGTCGCGACTGAGCATTGCAAAGAAACGTTTTGGCAAAGCATTGCGGTGAAGCGTTAAGTCGTCCCTATACTACGTAGTAGACGAGTAATAGGATCTCCTACTACGTTGCGAAAATGGCGACAACCGGAGAACCTCATTCTACTGAGAATCAAAAGAAAAGCCAGAACGTGGAGGATGCGATGCCAATTATGACGGAGAGCGACTTGATTCTATTTCGAAAGAAGTATTACTTCCCGAATGATATGGGGCTCAAATGCTGGCGCCTAGGTGCCGGTCAAGGCCATGAATGTTGTGGTGCTTGGTGTATCTATTTGGATGCATGTTTGAGCTAGGTTCATTCAACTTCGCTCCGTTAGCTGCTAAGGCCTTTGTAAAGCTTTCATAAGTACCTGTATCCTACAATTTATACATAAATACATGGAAAAACATAAATGAGAACAAATAATAGAGAATTTTACAAATTAGTAATTTTATCACCTAATTCACACATATCATACTACATTCTTTATTAAAATTGATGTGATTAATCTAGAATAAATATTGATCAGGTATAACTAAATGATATGTTTAAAATTTATTATTATGAATATCTTCTATGCTATATGGCATTATATTGAAGGAGTTAAGGATTAGAGAGTAAAAATGTGGATTTCACTTTTGAAAAGTGCGAATTGGGTTGTTGGTTTGTAAAAATGAGAGTTGTGGTGTGAGATAAGTAAATGCATAAGGTTCTGGTGCTATTTATGTAAATTCCCGTCCTTTTTTTTCTATCACTAACAGATGCTTTGTTCAACTGACAAGGTAGAGAAGCTTTTAACTGCTAATACTTTTGGCTGTTTCATTGATCATACTGTTTAATTTTGCATTGTTATTGCTGTCTCTACTGGGTTGGTATCATGCTAATGATGATGATAACCGTCTTTGGTTAGCTTTAGCAGAATATGTTGTTATAAATTACATTTTTTGTATCTTATGAAATTATGAATGATATATACTTGTGTAAATATTATTTTATAAGTGTCCTTCACTCATCTAATGCTCAGGTTCTTGTGGTTATCTACAAGTAAACTTTATAGTTGAATGGTTATTAGGCCTTTGTATTTTGTTGCTTATGGAACGTTATTGCTTCCTTAAGGTGATGACATTGACAGGCAGATCAATGAGGCAGAAATCATGGCTAGGAATACCATGAGGTTGTTACAAAATAACACAGCATTGAATGATTTTGTGACAACTACCTCCTCTCTATCAGATGACATAAGTGTTGATCTGCTTGATGCTTCGATTGGAATTCCACGTGATCAGCTTAGAATGATAGATAACATTAGTTCTCTAATGTCTGAGGTGAGAACTTGCATCGTTTACCATTAGGTAGAGTTTATGCTAGTTTTTTAAATCAACATACATTCTACCTTAAAAAATAGTTCTGAAGTCTCTTCATGTGTTTGCACTGTTGACATGTATTTGACTCCATTAGCTAATTCCTTATTTTATTTTCAGTTGGCACTGGAAAAGGAGGAATTGATGCAAGCATTGACAATTGAGACCTCTAGTAGTTCCAAGCTGAAGGTAATTGAGAAAAAAATAAAAAATGAAATTGCTACTCACAATTGCATCGTTTTTTGAAGTTTGTGAACTGTTTTGATGATTGTAAAAAACACGTTTAACAAAAAAGTCCCCAAAAAAATCCCAATAACAAGTTGTTTGGAATCATTTCCGTTTATTTTGCATTTATGGAAAGCTTATTTAATAAATGGTTAACATATGTAAACTTGGTCAGATATAGCCTTAATATATATTCTAGTCAAGATTCTTCCAATGTGGCACATCTCTCTCTTTTTATGGGCCCTGTTTGCTGTATTATGTTTCTCTATTCATATCATTCATCAAATCAATATGTTTCTAGCCATCAGGATATTTTCAGTCTAGTTCAAGGACTGCATCGTGAGCATAGGAAGCATTTTCCACCAAAAAATTGAACAAAAATCCAATTAGGCGATTGGGGAGCCAACTCACTAACTCTGAATGAACAGCAAAAGAGTTCATCCCTAAATCAAATCTGGAAGGCGTCTTCTATGATATCAGTATCAAAGGGATAGAAGAATAATTGAATAAAAAGATCTATGTGAGAAATAGTTAAAAGAAAGCACAAGGAAACTATATTTATGGATGGAGAATAGAAAGCTTCATGTGGGCACCATGTTGATGGATGTAGAAGAAAAAAGCTGCTTGTGAAACCTTGATTCCACGGCATTTGCACTCAGTAATCGATCTCATGAGACCCACCTAGTTTTGGGGATTTTTTTGCGTTGATTTATATTATTTGAAGATTATTTCTACTATTTTCTCCTATTTAGAGAACAATAGTTTATTCTTCTTCAGGCGGTGAAGCTATATCTTAAGGAGAACAAGTGGGAAACTTTCCGTTATTATCTATTATTGGCCTTGTGGGGTTTCTATTTGCCTTATTTTGAGTTATAACTGGGATTTCTTTCCTTTGTAGTATAAATGTATGAACATGGTTTTGGCACTTTTACTTGCTTTAGACCCTTCATGAAGTACCCCTCCAATACTGCTTCAGAAATTTTCCTTAGTCAACCCGACAAGAGCTTGAATCCCCTCTATACTTTATGACAGTCCCTTCCTCAGTCAATACAAAGATTTGCTAGAGCAGATCTCCTCACATGGCTCAGAAACGTTTTAACAAGCAATCCCTTAATTTTTCCCATGAGCAGACGAGTATCTAGCCCTCTCCACTTAAATCATGTTAGGGCTTTCCTCTCGAAACATAACCCTGCCGTCATGAGCTTCTTCTCCCCATTTAGCTCATTCTCCGCGAAATATTGCTTCACTTGGTACACCTACTCATGTGTGTCTCTCCTCTCGAAGATTGACATCTTCAACATGCTAACCTTAGCATCCCACCCCAAATTCTTCTCCCTCCACTATTTTCCCTATTTTTCGAGTGTAAAACTCCCTCCTTTGATCATAGCTATACCCCATACCGACTTCTTTCCTTTCTTTTTCATGGTCCTTCATACCCCCTGCATAACTCTTTCTTCATGTTTGGCCCAACCGCCTCAATCGAAAATATCTAAATCCACCTTTAATCAGAGTCCTAGGAGGGGGTTCATAATATGGGATGTTTTCTTCCTCATGTTCCTCTCATTCGATCTCTTTTCTTTTTGATTTTTTCAAGACTTCTTTGATCACGCTTTCTTAGTACTTGCAAATTGAATCGTCAGCGGGGTCTTGGATTGCATCTCAATAAGCTTCCTCAACATCTCCTCCAAGCTCTCGAATCTACTCTAACTTTCTTTTATGATGGAGAACCTTTCCTCTGTCCTAGATTTGATTTGACTCATCTCTTCCTCCAACTTCTTCTCTAAATCATCTACTTTTTGTTTCCATCTCTCCCAATACAATTTTTCATCACAAAGTCGGAAACTTACAGCCTTCGCTTCCTAGCTGCTCTTATCTCGAATGTATCACAAGTCAATAGATTAACTATACCATGTGATCTTGTCTTGCGGCAGCCAGAAGAGCGGCTTGTATGCGATCCTGTCGTCACTGTATGGCAACTACCAATTTTATGAGTGTGGAGAATCATGATCTTGGATCGCTAATCTATTGTGTCATCATAGAGAATTGCTCAAACCACGACTGCTAGGTTGTGGGTTTGATCCCTCTGCACGCCACGATCTAGTTGTTGCATCCCAACTACGTCATGTCGTTCAATCATGCTTCCCTGTACGCTATAACTCCCTCATTGCTTCACAGCTAGCTCTAATCATGACTAGATTGCGATGACAGAGTGGGTGGGGTAGAAAGAAGGAAGTTTCGAGCCTCTATAAGCCGCTATCTCGTCGTTGCCTTCGCCACATACTCTATTCGCGACTGTATGAAGTTTAGGGTCTTTTTAAGCCATGGTCTCGTTGTAAGCCGCAATCCCTTTTTTTGCTCTAGAAATCTCAACTCTGATACCACTTAATATCATTTTTGGCAAATTTTCTATAGAAACTAGGGCAAACATATTTTATTGTAAGAACATCAAACATTCAACACGAATACAAAGATAAACAACCACAATTTGAAAGTAAACGATTTCTCCTAAATTCTCAACCCAAGACTCAAGACATTCTTCTGCATAACCCTAGCCCTAAACTTATTACATCTACTTATACTAATCAATAATAAATGACAGAATACTAAATTGTTCTTAGGTGTACAAAAGAAAAAATTGCCCTTAGGCTAGGCATCGGGGTAGCATATTATTATTATTATTATTATTATTGATTTTGTTGTTATTACTACTACTCTTGGAACTTGTAATAAGGTTTAATAGTAATTTTCTGGTTCTTTGATATTCTTTTTTTGTTTTTATCAATGATGGAGCATCGCTTTTATGCCAACTCAATATAATGTTATTCTCTTATTGTTACAACACGAGTCCATAATAAAGGCTAGAATAGATTAAGGAACGGTTTATGATTTTCTTGTGAGGTATTCCAGTGATCTATTAAACAGAATCAAGTACCTTGATTTAGTTTTCTTATTATAGACGGCTTATCCCCTTCATTTTTTACTTCATTGTTTCCAGCAAAACCTTTGATTGTTTCCTTTACATCCCCTGCATCACAAAAAAATGGCCATTGTTTGATTCTACTTTGTTTTAGACAGCAAATAAGGACTTGTTTCTCCTTTTAGGGGTAGCAGCAACAAGAATTCAGTGGCTGGAGGTTTCAGGAGGTGGTAAGGAAAGCAGCAGGATGTTTCCTTGGAAGGTAGGCGTATGGCTATTGGCCTTAACAGGGTGAGCCAATGGCTTGGAGAAAGGGTGGGCCCAAGTTTGGAGAGAGGGAGACAAGGTAAATGAGGATTTTGGGAGAAATTTGGTTGAATTCATTATGAGGAAAAAGCCTGTAAATCAGCTAACTATTGACATTTTCGAATTTGACAATGAGCCTATTCTTCCTAAACAACTCTACAAAACAAACTTAATTTTGAATATAAAGACAAATTCATCCGATCAAGGAAAATGCAAGTTCGGCCTTATCTAGGTCTGGTAGATCGGATAAGGTTCCTTACAATGGCCAACTATCAATTCTTGTTGTCCTCTTGGTCACCAACCAATGTTCCAGAGATTATGCATTCCCAGTTTTGATCACCAGCACCAAATGACTGCATCCAACCCTCTTAATATCTACTAACTTGATCTTTAATTTGCCTTTAAATGGTCAAACTTTCTATGTTTGAAATTGGAAATAAGTTCATCCTTCTTAAACTAACTCTACAAGACATATTTTTGAATGCAAATACGAATTTATCCAATCAAATAAAAGTCCAATTGAATTTTATATAGGCGTGATAGATTGGATAAGGTTCTCTAGAATGGCTAACGATCAGTTTCTATAGTCTTGTCCGTCTTCCAACAGTTGAGATTTTTTACATCCAGATTTTGTTGAAGTTTTTGAATGATAGTTTTTTGTTTCTTTGTTTTTGTTTTTTATTTTATTTTATTTTATTTTTTCATGTGAAATCTTTCTCACGTAATCTTTAATGTCAACTATGCAATTTGGGAATCACCACTGCTATCACTCTTCTTCAATGTATCTAACAATCGAAATTTTATTGACCGTGATCTCTTTTATCTTTATATTAAAGGTTTTTTACATATGTACCGCCTAGAATATTAGAAATAATGGTCTGACCACCTAAACATAAAAAATTACATATTAACCACCTTAATGTTTTGTTCTTTCCAAAGAATCGCTCACTTGCCTGTCACTGGCTGGCTTGGCCTACGTTGCTCACCCGCTTTATATAAACGCCAGTTGAACCCCTCCAATCTTCATTGGTGCAACCTGACACAGCTAAATGATAGCAATACCCGAGCTCCGGGACTTTCTTAGGAAGCTTGCATGCTTATTGAAAGAAGGCTCAATGAAAATTTCTCTCCACCGCTCCAAAAACATGGAGGTCTTCTGGCACTTCCAAGAAGCAGGCTATGTGGATTTGACAATAAAATGGAAGAAGGATCTCTTCTTCGATACCATTGAAATCCTCTCCAAATCCTGAGATCCCAAACCCCTCCTCAAAGAGCTCGATCAATGCTTCCCCATCTCTACAGCTTTGAAGCGTGACACTTCCAAACGAGAAGTCATAGACATTGACCAGAAAGAGCATGATATTTTCTTAAGATGATGGATGGAGATCTTCGACCGGTTACAACGGCTCATGCTGATGTTCAAAGATAAGATGCTACCCTTAAGGATTATCCAAGGAATGCTATGTTAATTGGGTCTCATGGTGAAAAGAGATGGACCGATGGAGTGAGAAACAGAGGCTATGTTATGTGACGGAGGACAAGAGGGAGAGTCGTAGTGGGGATAAAAACATTAGCAAGTGGTTTGTTGGAAAGAACAGAACACTTAGGGTAGTTAATATGTAATTTTTTTTGTTTAGATGGTCATTCTGTTATTTCTAATAGTCTAGGANTAGAAATAATGGTCTGACCACCTAAACATAAAAAATTACATATTAACCACCTTAATGTTTTGTTCTTTCCAATCAATCGCTCACTTGCCTGACACTGGTAAATGATAGCAATACCCGAGCTCCGGGACTTTCTTAGGAAGCTTGCATGCTTATTGAAAGAAGGCTCAAGGAAAATTTCTCTCCACCGCTCCAAAAACTTGGAGGCCTTCTGACACTTCCAAGAAGCAAGCTATGTGGATTTGACAATAAAATGGAAGAAGGATCTCTTCTTCGATACCATCGAAATCCTCTCCAATTCCTGAGATCCCCAACCCCTCCTCAAAGAGCTCGATCAATGCCTCCCCATCTCTACAGCTTTGAAGCGTGGCACTTCCAAACGAGAAGTCATAGACATTGACCAGAAAGAGCATGATATTTTTTTAAGATGATGGATGGAGATCTTCGACCGGTTGCAACGGCTCATGCTGATGTTCAAAGATAAGATGCTACCCTTAAGGATTATCCAAGGAATGCTATGTTAATTGGGTCTCATGGTGAAAAATGATGGATCGATGGAGTGAGAAACAGAGGCTATGTTATGCGACGGAGGACAAGAGGGAGAGTCATAGTGGTGATAAAAACATTAGCAAGTGGTTTTTTGGAAAGAACAGAACACTTAGGGTAGTTAATATGTAATTTTTTCTGTTTAGGTGGTCATACTGTTATTTCTAATAGTCTAGGTGGTACAAATGTAAAAACCCCTTCTATTAAATGATGCCAAAATTACAATGTGGACATTCTAATTAAGCATCCATTCGATATAATGGGCAGATCACCTATAAATTTTCTTATGTACCAACTTTCTTATTAATCTTCTTAAACTAGTGGCGATTCTTGTTTCAGTTCATTGTCTCAAGAGATATGCTATTTAAGAAGGTGATTATAGTAGAATTCCGTCATATGTACAAGAGATTAATTTTGGGTTTTGATTACCATCACCATGGCCTAGTTCCTTATTGATCCACATTGCTATGTTCTCTTAGATGTATGAAGAGTGGCGGCTTCAGCACACTTGAACCTCCAAATTTGAGTTCTTTGGATGTTTTACCCATGTTATTCTTTATATTACTCTTTAACATTTCATCCGCCAGATGATAGTGCTGTCAATTTATCCACCTTGGTTATTTCCTTCAAACTTTTTAGGAGTTTATTGTTAAGTAGTTAAATGAATGTTGTACAAAATAATTAGCTTAATCCATAAAATATTGGATTTTCATGTGCCAATTAAAGGATAATCTAATTGGGCTATAATGGTGCTAAACTAGATCAATTTTTAAGATGTTTAGTCCCATTTTGTTTTATGGCCGAGTTTCTCTTTTTTCAATTTTTTTTTGTTTAATCTATTTTATTAGGGTCAATTATATTTTTTATCGAATTTAAATGTTTGGTTAGGGTTGTATGTGATCTTTAGATTATGTTAGATTTGAAATTTTAATATAATTTATTTAATTTTATTCTTATAATCATATGTACTTAGATGAGGATTGATATGTCTATTTTGGAATAAATTATTGCTTATTTAGGGGTTGTTTAGTTTAATGTATTTCTAATACAAACCAAATACAAAGGTTTTTAAAATTTAGGCATTTAGTTGGATGAAATTGATTGCAGCATAAAATTTTGGTAGTTCAAAACTGGTGTATTTTGAATTCGCTAGGTTTGGATGATTTTCAAATACACCATAATCTACAACCCATCGTCCCCTGTCTGCCAGCCATTCCTGTTGGCTATTGTCACTTGCCACCATTGACAGAGATTTCCACCATCACGGCCTCCGTCCTCCGCCACTGCCAGCCACTGCCTGGTTCTACCTTGCTACCGTCAGTCGTTGGCTTCCACCTGCTGCTACCACCCTCATCAATGTTTTACATCAATTTATTTTTAATCAAATCAAAAAAAAAATTGTGAAATTTTGCCTTTATTTTACATCGAATCAAACAACTTCGAAGTTTTTTTCGAATACATTACATATCAATTAAAATGCATCCCTTTTACATTGCATTTCGTTTTCAACAATCTAAACAAACCTTTAATGAATACAAAATAGTTGTAATATATATCGAGTGTAGTTCATATTATGTACAGGCGATCACTTGATCTCACTCCATAAAGGTTGTATGTAGTCTTTCATTCATTTCATTCAAATAAAGTGTTTCTAAATTTCGACCTATGACCTTCAAATCATTTGGGGGTCAACCTTACCATTCTTTGAAACCAAGCCTTTAATTTATGTATATATGAATTTTTTTTTGATGTTTATAAATTATTTTCCAATCTAGGCATGCCCAGGGCTGATTTTGTTCGAACTTGTAGATTGGAAAATTTGATCAAGGATGCAAAATTTCTTCTGACCAACCTTTCGACCCATCTCCCCATTGTTTGTATTTTCTAGCATATCATATATATATTGGAAGATTCACCCGATTCCACAGAAATAGTCAGCACACATGCACAAACACACTCCTACATGTAAACAACTGTGCGTTTGTTTTTGTGGGTATATATTATGTATGCATATGTTATGCCTGCAACAGGACCGGTCCAGGAGGGACCAGTCGAAGGCCATCCCGCCGGCCCGCCAAACCAACAGGCGTGCTGATCGTGTTCGAATGAAGAGGTGGGGCCGCACTATGCCGCTGAAGAAGGCAAGGAGAGGATGGGGTCCACGAGAGGTTTAATTATACACCCGAGGAGAAATTAAAACATATTTGGAGGAAAAGTGAAAAAGATGAGTTTTCAATGGTTGTGGGAGGATTTTTTAAGAGGAGAAATATAGGGTTTGTTTTCTTTATGCGTAATTTTGTTGGCTGATATGTTTTCTTATTTTGGTGGTGTTCCTAGCAATGTCTAGGGTTGTGGGAGAGCCAATCTTCTTCTTGAAAAATAGATCACAATTTTATCTTATTTGTATTTGTTTGTGTTAAGAGCAGCCCTCGTTTAAGTTTTCCCATCTATCTCTTTGCATTTCATTGTGGTTTTCTTGCTGATTTTAGTCCGGGGCATATTACTTTGGTATCAGAGCCTAGATCTTGATGGGATGACAACAAAAAAAGTGGATGTGCTAGAAGAAGAGGTAGGGCAAATCAGACCGGGAAAGAAAGAAAGGTTCGCCACCATGGAGGACATTTTCTTTCATTGAAAGTCGAATGTAGGATGGATTCGATATCATAGGAGAAATGTGGGAGATGATGAAAATGCTCATGGAGATGCAATCCAAGGTCATGCCGACCACTCCGGTTGCAAACCCTAACCAAGGGGTGATTAGAGAATTCTTGCTCAGGTCAAAAAGGAAGAAGATCGAGCAAGAAAACAATGAATAATACATCATCTACCTATAAGAGCGTTCTCTTAGGACTCTGAGAGGATGGGGAGTGGAAACTTTTGATTGAGGCGGATGGGTCGAAAATTGGAGGAGGGATGGTGTAAAGGGCCTGGAAGAGCACGATGGAGGAAGGAGGGAATTGGGAGTGGGGCATGCCTGTGACTGAAAGAGGGAGTTCCATTTAATCATCTTATCAACAGATTATTCAATAAGCTACAGCTGCCCCAAACAGACCCTTCATCTCAAATCAGGTCATGGAGAAGCTAGAGTTGGAACTGGTGACTGCAAGGAGCTTTGGCGTTATGATGGGGATAGGAAAGGAGAAAAGCCGAGGAATTTGCAAGGGGTTGCTTTTGACACTACATGACCTACAGGTGGTGGAAGACTTTCTTCCTATAGAATTGGGCAGCACATATGTGATTTTGGGAATAAAGTGGCTATGAACATTGGGGAAGATGAAAGTGGATTGGAAGTTAGGTGTTGAGAGGAGATGCTAGTTTATGCAAAACCATGTTGTTTCTCAAAATCACAGTCAAGTCGATTCGGGGAGAGGGACTGGGCTACTTAGTGGATTTGCAGAGCATTGAGGAGATTCAAGATCAGAGTTGACATAGTTTTTGGAAAGGGTTCAACAGCTCCTACAACAGTTTACAGATGTCTTCCAACAACCAAACGGATTACCTCCTCCGAGAGAGCACGAGTATGCCATTACATTGAAGGAAGTGATTTCTCCCATCAACATCAGACCATATAGGTACCCCCAGATTCAAAAGTATGAGATAGAGAAGTTGATCAGTGAGATGCTCGAAGTTGGGATTTTTAGGCCTGGTGTGAGCTCTTTTTTCAGTCCCGTTCTGTTGATGAAGAAAAAAAATGGTAGTTAGAGATTTTGTGTGGACTATCAAACTTTGAACAGGGAAACGACGTTGGGCAAGTTTCCTATTCCTGTGATTGATGAGTTACTGGATCAGCTGTTGTGCACACCGTCTCCCTTTTCAAAGTCCCATAGTCCAACACCATCTCTGTTCTTTATGCGTTATTTTGTTGGCTGCTGTGTTTTCTTCTTTTGGAGGTGTTCCTAGCAACGTCTAGGGTTTTGGGAGAGCTGATTTACCTCTTGAAAAGTAGATCATCGTTGTATCTTTCTTATTTGCATTTGTGTGTGTTAAGAGCAGCCCTCGTTTGAGTTTTCCCATCTATCTCTTGCCATTTCATTGTGGTTTGGTTGCTAACTTTGGTTCGGGGCGTATCAGAATATTACACATACTAATCATATGGGGAACTTATACTAAGAGGACGATAAGCAAAAATATTTTTAATTTATTAGACAAGAGTTTTAAGCTTGAGCAGTCATGAATCCAACAACGATTACATCTTTTATTGTTAGCATTTTTTGCCCTCTTCTTTATCCCTTCGGAATATTTTATGATTTGATCATTCTGGAGCGGGGAAAACTATAATATTGATTAGATTTCACATCTTTTCTTTGATATTCAATTTCTAGAGCATCTCAAAAAGTCGGAATTGCTCATATGTTCATTCTCAAAATATGCAATTTCTGATATGTAATATTTGGATTCAATATTGATTGAAGAAAACTCTCATTATATTCATTAGTTTTTACTGTATGGTAATTAAGCTGCCGGCCTTGCTACATCTGAGTCTCATCTGCATTTTCGTTTTCACCACATATTCTGCTAATGACCTCTTTATTTATTGATTCTTTGATTTCTCAAATGAGTGGAACGAATTTCATTTTATATTGTTAGCAGTATCTTTTCCTCTTGGGATTGGATGTGATATCTGGCTTTCTTTCCTGCTGTTAACAAATTTTAAACTGCTGATCACCATTTGACCCCAAGGAAGTCAACAATGGAGCCAAAGATGTGATAAATACTATCGGCTTAGATTTATTGGAAGCAATTGAAATATGAGGATTATGAAACTTCCTTTCTCTTATCCTTTTTCCGTGTCATGCTTCCTGTATTACAGGATTCAATTATCAGCTGCAGCTAACAACTCCAAAACACTTTGAATTTTGTGGGATTCTTTTGCTTGCAGGATTTGAACAAAGAGTTATCTCGAAAGCTGGAGGCACAGACCCAAAGATTAGAACTCCTGACTGCCCAGAGGATGGCCAATGAGAATATCTTAACTAAGTCTATAAATACCCACAACATTCCAGATACAATGGATTATGCCGATGAGGGAGATGAGGTATATTGATATTTCTGGTCATTTTTTGTTAACAAGGAAATATTATTGCCTTTTCTGAATATGTTTCAATCACTTTATTATTTATTCATTCATACTAGGATCGTGCAAAACATGAAAAACTGCATGATGTATCGATAAAACTAGCCTTTAGTTCAGTCAAACTTATCAAAAGACTTGAGAGTTTCAGTTGGTTTTCTCTTTTTGTTTTTGGGTGCATTTACATGCATACAACTCAACTCTTATGTATTTACATATCTAACCTCTAAACTTTTACATTTTCATTTATACCATCAATCTATCATATCACATCAAAATACCGCTATTTTAATTTAAAAAAAAAGGAAAATAAACCTTTTCACGCATAGGCAAGGTAGCATACAAGTAAAAAATTGAAGTTTTGGTGTTAGATATGTAAATACATAGGAATAAAGTGGTATGTATGTAAATATTTCTCTTTTTTTCTCTTCTTCCAGAATCATAGTATTTGCTGTTTATAATTCTGCCACACATAAAATTTCACTTCCTGTCATGCAGGTGGTTGAGAGGGTGTTGGGCTGGATAATGAAGTTCTTCCCAGGTGGTTCCTCCAAACGTCGCACCAGCAAGCTTCTGTGATTAGAAAAAATAAAACCTGCAGCCTCAGGAAGACCAGTTGATCCCTAACAGTGATGTTTATGCAGAAATGGTGGCTGGATTAAGATCTCCACCAGCGTATATTTGTCATTTTTATAGAGCAAAGTAATGAAATTTGTGGTGGTTCTTGCGTGAAAGCATACCTGAGAGAACAATAGGTGGAGAAATAAACGGTAGGCCCCATGTCCTCATTTTATTCCTTATATTAGTTTTTGAATACATATTTAGTGTTGAAAATTTGCAGAGAAACTGTATGAAAGAATCATTGATTTTACGCCATAATTCTTTGTTACATTCTACCACCAGTGTACTTTTTTTTTATTTATTTTNTGTGGTGGTTCTTGCGTGAAAGCATACCTGGGAGAACAATAGGTGGAGAAATAAACGGTAGGCCCCATGTCCACATTTTATTCTTTATATTAGTTTTTGGATACATATTTAGGGTTGAAAATTTGCAGAGAAACTGTATGAAAGAATCATTAATTTTACACCATAATTCTTTGTTACATTCTACCACCAGTGTACTTTTTTTTTATTTTTATTTTTATTTTGGGAAGTGAGTTTGAAGTCTCAAATATGGTGAAGTCTGAATATATATATGTGAAATAGGTTCTGGAAATGAAAAGCCAATTTGTCATAACCACTGAGTTGTAAGGTTCTGTTTTTTTATAACATTGGTAGATTAGTTTGTGAATGTTTCTTTTTATGTGAAAGCCTCTTACTTTTATTTTAAAAAAATATTTACTTAGTATATATATATATATATATATATATATATATATATATTATTTTAAAAAATAAATTTACTTTTTTTTTAAAATATTCAAAACACAATTTATTTTGAAATGTTTGCCTTCGGTTGTTACATATCACCAAAAACCACAAAATAAATTATCCAAAACATTTAAATAAAAGAGAGATTTGATATAGTCAATGCGAGAGCATGAAATGAAAGGGATAATTGTATATAGATCACTCATTGATAGTTATAAATTAACAATTCAAGTGATTTGTTTTTTTAAACTATTGAAGTGATGTATTTATGTGTGCCAATACAACAATAATAATAACAAAGCCTTAATCCCACTATGTGGGGTCGGTTACATGAATCCTTTTTCTCCATTGCGTCCTATTTAGTGTCATATTTTCATTTAGTTCTAGTAAATTAAGATCATTTTTTATACAATAAGCCCAAGTCTTCTTAGGTCTACCTCTGCATTTCTTAACACAAGTCGAATCTAAAACATCTACTCTCCTAATCAGATCATAAGATGATCGACGTTTAATATGACCAAACCATCTAAGATAACATTCTCTAATTTTGTCTGTCATAGGAGCTATGCCAACGCTATCACGAATATATTTATTTCGCATTTTGTCTCTAAGTGTAAAGCCACTCATCCACTTAATCATTCTCATCTCGGCGACACTTAATTTATTATTATATCTTCTCTTTTAAAGGCCATCATTCAGCGCCATAAAGCATGCAGGTCTCACCACCGTCTTATAAAATTTTCCTTTCAATCTTAGCGGTACTTTTCTATCACATAAAAAGACCTTGCAGGTCTCACCACCGTCTTATAAAATTTTCCTTTCAGTCTAAGTGGTACTTTTCTATCACACAAAAGGCCTGAAGCATTCCTCCACTTAAACCAACCAACATGAATCCTACTATTAACATCCCCATCTATATCACCATCGCTTTGAACAAAGGACCCAAGTTATCTAAATTGTTCACATAACCAACTTGAATTCTACTATTAACATCCCCATCTATATCACCATGGCTTTGAACAACGGACCCAAGATATCTAAATCATTCACACTTTTTAATAATTTGATCATCACCATCGCTTTGAACAACAGACCCAAGATATCTAAATCGTTCACACTTTTTAATAATTTGATCACCCAAAGTCACACCTTCTGTCACTAGAGCTACTAACCAACTTGAATTCTACTATTAACATCCCCATCTATATCACCATGGCTTTGAACAACGGACCCAAGATATCTAAATCATTCACACTTTTAATAATTTGATCACCCAAAGTCACACTTTTGTCACTAGAGCTATTACTACTAAAATTACATTGAATGTATTCAATAATATTTGGAACAACAGACCCAAGATATCTAAATCGTTCACACTTTTTAATAATTTGATCACCCAAAGTCACACTTCTGTCACTAGAGCTATTACAACTAAAATTACATTCCATGTATTCAATTTTAGTTCTACTTAAATGAAGGCCTTTAGACTCCAATTTGACCTCCATAATTCAAGTTTTTTCTGGGCTTTTTCTCTCGTTTTATCCATAGAAGAATATCATCAACAAAAAGCATACACCAAGGTACATCCTCCTGTAGATGTCCAGTAAGACCATATCATCAGCAAAAAACATACACCAAGGTACATCCTCCTGTAGATGTCCAGTAAGACCATCTATAACTAAAGAAAAAAAATATGGGCTTAAATTCGATCCCTGATGTAATCCAACAGAAATAGGAAAGTATTTGATCAATTCTCCTTCAGTTTGAACACAAGTAACAGCTCTAGCATACATATCTTTAATGACTTAAATATAAGTCATATCAACACCTTTCTTCTCAAGAACTCTCCAAAGGATATCACTTTGAACCTTATCGTAAGATTTTCTAAATAAATAAAAAAAATCAAATATAGATTCTTCTTAATATCTCTGAACTTCTCCATCAAACCTCTCAATAAATATATAGCTTCCTTAATAGACCTGCCCAACATAAATCCAAATTGATTATGAGAAATCTTTGTAATGCGTCTTAATCTATGTTCAATTTCTCTCTCTCATAATTTTAAAGTATGACACATGAACTTAATTCCTCTATAATTTGCACACTTTTGTGCATCCCCTTTATTCTTAGAAATGGGGACCAAAATACTCTTCCTTCACTCTTCAGACATCTTTTTAGTTTTTAAAATAATATTAAATAGTTTAGTGAGCTAAGAAACTCCCAAATCTTCTAAATATTTCCACACTTCAATTGGGATATCATTAGGTCCTACAGACTTTCCACCCTTGATTTTCTTTAAAGCCTCCTCAACTTCTTTTTTATTAATGCGACGGTAAAAATGAAACGTTTTATTATTATTCACGATATTAGGATCACTAAGGTTGGTCGTATTTTCAGAAACTTCATTAAAAATTTTATCAAAATAGCTCACCCAACTATATTGAATATCTTTTCTAAGAGAAAAGTACTTTTTGATTTTCATCTTTAATACACTTTACTTGAGTTAAATCCTTACTTTTCTCCTCTCTTTGTTAGGCTAGTTTATACATATATTTTTCACCCTCCTTAGTATCTAAATTATTATAAAGATTATTAAAAGCAAAATTTTTAGCATCACTGATTGTTCTTTTAGACTCCCTATAGACCATTTGATATTTTATCTAGTTCTCTAAGCCTTTACATTTAAACCAATTTTTATAACATAACTTCTTATATTTTATCTTTTCTTGCACATTATTATTCCACCACCAACTTTTTTTATTTATAAAAACTTTTTCTTTTGATTCTCCAAACACTCTTTTGCAACTTGTTTAATAGTGTTTGTTATTTTATCCCACATAACATTTGCTTCTTCATGAATATCCCAAATTTTAAAATCTTGAATTTTACTCATAAAAATAATTTTATTTGTATCTTTTAGGTTTCTCCATCTAATTCTACGATGATGAATCCTAATATTTTTTATTTTACAACTCTTCATCTTAAAATCTAGAACTAATAAACAATGTTGAGTACTTAAATTCTCACTTGAAATGACTTTACAATATTTACAATATCGACGATCTCTTCTTCTCATAAGAAAATAATCAATTTGTGTTATATTAGAGTCACTCTTATAAGTAATAAGATGCTCATCTCTTCTCTTGAATAAAGTATTAGTAATAACAAAATCATACGCTAAAGCAAAATCTAAAATAGCCATGCCTTCTTCATTAATTACTCCAAAACCGTAGCCACCATGAGTATATCTGAAGTCTTTTACCACTCTACCGACATGTCCATTTAAGTCTCCTCCAATAAAAATTCTTTCTTCAAGAGCTATCATTTGTATTAAGTCTTCTACGTCATTCCAAAATTTATCTTTAGTAAATCTCCTCCAATAAAAATTCTTTCTTCAAGAGGTATCATTTGCATTAAGTCTTCTAAGTCATTCCAAAATTTATCTTTAGACCCCCTGTATTCAAACTTTCTTGAGGATCAGAAGCACTTATAATATTAAAAATCTTAGTATCAATGATAATCTTAAGGGCTATAATTCTATCACCAACTCTATTAATTTTCACAACATTATCTTTCAAACTCCTATCAATAATTACACCTACATCATTTCTAGTGCGACTCTTACCACAATACCAAAGTTTAAAACCTAGAAATGAAAAATATGGTAGGGGGTTTTACAATGAATTTTGATATTTGAGTCAGAATGAAAAAAATGAAAGAAGGAGGGTCATTGATTTGTAAGTAGCAAGTTCAATGTGGTGTGTATGTAATTGGCCCAATAAAAAAAATGAATTCATTATTTTGTGATTATTTAGTGGGAAAATAATGATAAGTTTTGTAACTATAGAGCTAATATGGTTTTTTTTTAAAAGTTGCCAAAAACTTGTCGAATAATTCATTATTTTGTTGTATGGCATATATTGATGGCCTCAAACACTTGATGGGCGTACTTTTATTGGGATTGTTGTAAATCTGTAAATTTTGCAATGGTGAAAGATAGCCACTCCCATCTTTTCTTTGGATGTACGCTTTGTGTTGTTGAATTAAGAATCTCCTACATTGTGGTAACTTCCTCCAAATTTCCTTTAGCTTCTCTACCTATAATGAGTAGCAAACAATTATTTAGACTTCTTTTGCTTATTACTTTGATTTTGGTCTATTTTATCTGTGGAGAGAGAAATAATAGATGGTTTAATAATAATATTACTTGTCTGACTACTATTGTAGTAATTAACCTTTAGGTTGCTCATTGTTTATTCAAAAAATGATTTTTTAAGCAACATGAAATCTTACTTAATGACTAATGAGCTTAATGGATTGAGCCCATCAATTGTGTATTTAGTGGTTTGATGCTCATTATATCAATTATAGTTTTTAGATGAAAGTTTGAAAATAACAAGTTGCAGGGCTCCTTAGTGTCCATAAGGATTTTGCGAATACCTCTAAAATACGTCATCATTCAAATTAGTTTCTCAGAATTAATCTACCCCATTTTGATCTTCAAGCAAGCTATTCCAACCAAATTCTTATACATTACATGAGTTCCTATTCTATACTCATACAAGTTTGTTGGATCTTCTCGCCAAACTCGTTGACAACTACCTACTTACATCACTAAGCATGAATCATGGATGGTAAACGGATGGGCCCCTCCATCGGGTCCTGTTGTACCATCACGTTCTTTCCTTTCAGTGATGTGTTATCTTTGGTGGCCACCCTTAGTAGTGAGGGCAGCCTTTTCTTTTCCTGTCAATTGACAAAATTCATTAAAGGCCCCTCGTAATCCATGCCGACTTGGTAAAATTCCATGTCAAAATCTATAGTACTGCCCTGCAACGCCATTTCTTTATTTAGTGCAAGATTCCAACCATCTTTAAAGGCAAAGATCAGCGTCTGGCCTGAAATTTCTCTACAGAAGACAGAAAAAATGTCAGTGGATTGAAACTTAGCGTGAACAAGAACAAAACAAGGTATTTATTAAAGGAAATTTTTATTTATTTCGGTGAAGAGATCATTTATTTATGTGTGAATTTTAATTAAATTAGTAGTATATTAAGTTTGAAAAAAGGAGATTGAGGTGTGCAATTTTCAAAAAAAAAACTCTTTTTTTTATTATGTTGAGGTTAATTTTGTTACAAAAATTTTGGACCCGGTCACAGACTTTTGGCCACATTGATAACCCCAAAACAATCAAAATTTCAAAAAATTAAATCAATCAAAGGCAAGCAGTATCAAGTTGCGTATTATGTCTTCAGGTATCATCCGTTGATTGGTAGCATGGGTCTTTCACCCCGGAAGTCCACTAACCGGTAGGCTCCTCGTGCGTAAACCTTTTCAACCACAAATGGTTCCTTCCAGGTTGGCTCAAATTTTTCATCTATCTTACGGCGTGCAAGAATAGGTCTTTTGGGCACGAGGACAAGGTCACCAAATTTGAATGTCCTTGGGCGGACTAATTTGTCATGAGCTTGTACCATCTTTACCTGGTAAAGTTCCAGATGTTGTTGTGCTTCAAGTCGTTTTCCTTCCAGAATCTCTAGTTCCTCAAGCCCCATTTTATTCTGTTGTTAGTTGGTTGGCGACAGTGACTCTGAGAGACGGCGTCTGAATTTCTAACGGTAGCACTGCCTCAAACCAGTACACAAGCATGTAGGGTGTACACTGAGTGGGAGTCCTGACATTGTTCGGTAGGCCCCCAAAGCTTCTATCAATTTTTTGTGCCAATCTCTTTTGTTTTCATCCAATGTTTTCTTCAAAATTTGTACCAGCGTCTTGTTGAAGGCCTCAGTGAATCCATTCGCTCTGGGATAGTAAATTGTAGAGTATCTCTAATCTATCTCATGTCTTTTGATGAAATTGTTGACCTTTATGCTTTTAAAAGCTGTCCCATTATCGGAAATTATTATTTGCGGTACTCCAAAATGGTAGACGATTTGGCTCTTGAAGAATTGAAGAACGTGCTGTGTCATAACCTCTTGTAGTGGCACTGCCTCTGCCCATTTGGAGAATTAGTTTGTAGCGGCAAGTATGTGTCCTTTGGAAGATGGAGGGTCTATCAGACCTATTATGTCCGTGCCCCAACACTCGAATGGACACGAAGCAACGGTTGGGTGTAGCACATTCGGAGGTGGGTGCAAGACCACCCCATGCACTTAACATTGGTGACATTTTCTGGTTGTATCCATGCAGTCAGACATCATTGCTGGCCAATAATATCTGAGTCTCTTGATCTTCATTTTCATTTTTGGTCTTGACTAGTGAGCCCCACACAATCTGACATGTACTTCTTTAACGATATTTCGGGCTTCGACTTTGCTTAGGCATCGTAGCCACATCTGGTCGAATAATCTTCTGTAGGGGACATCACCAACCAACGTGTATGACATAGCCCTTTTTGTAATGTGATGTGCCTCAGAATTGTCTTCCGGCAACCTTCTAGTATGCAAATATTCTATTAATGGCTTGCTCCAATCTTCGTTGATATCTACAAGTGCAATCGTTGTTTCTTCTTTTCCGAGCTTGTGTAGAATTTTGAGTTCGATTCAAGACAGAACTTGTCTTCCTTATACTGTGATTTCGATGGAATCCTTCGGGGGACATTCCAATTATTTAGTGAGTTTTGCTAGAGCGTCGGCATGGGCATTATCTCCCCTAGGAATCCGTTAGAAAGTCACGTAGGGGATTTTCTTCAGTAGCTTCATCGCGTATCGGTGATATTCTGCTAGTCTTGGTTTCAGAATTTTGTATTGTCCAGCGACTTGCTGGATGACAAGTTGAGAGTCACCGTAGATGGAAATATTTGTTATATCCATTGAGATTGCCAACTCCAATCCGGTGATTAAGGCTTCATATTCTGCTTCGTTGTTGGTGCACGACTCTGTCAGGTGGTATGAGAACCTCAACATACCCTTATCTGGCATGATAAAGATCAAACTGATCCTTGCTTTGCCTGTTATGACTGTGTCTGATCCTTTGTATTTTCTGGCTGATGAAGCACCGTTGAAGTACATCTCCCAGCGTTACGTGCTGGAGAATTTCATTTGTAATACTTGCTCATCTGGTAGTTCATCGTTGAGAGAGGACCCAGCTGACAGTAGGTGTGCAGCAAGAAAGTCTGCTAGAATCTGTCCCTTGATAGCACAGAGTGGAACAAAAGTTATATCGAATTGCAATAAGATCATTGACGGTCTTGCTAGACGTCCGGAGAGTGTTGGCCGAGTCATCAAATATTGCAATGGGTTAACTTTTGAAATTAGGGTAATCTTATGAGAGGCATGTAATGTCTAAGCTTTTGGGCGGTGAAAATTAACGCCAGACAATGCTTCTCAATAGGTGGATACCTCACTTCCGTCGGTATCAGACGACGACTCAAATAGTAGAGTTTGTTTTATTTACCCTCATCATTGACTTGGGCTAAGAGGGCTCCAAGAGAGTCGTCTAAGGCTGCGGT
Source organism: Phalaenopsis hybrid cultivar (assembly GCA_002079205.1). Taxonomy (NCBI): domain Eukaryota; kingdom Viridiplantae; phylum Streptophyta; class Magnoliopsida; order Asparagales; family Orchidaceae; genus Phalaenopsis; species Phalaenopsis hybrid cultivar. The sequence goes on along the minus strand of JXCR01147536.1, from coordinate 122,186 downwards.
ATAAAGTATCAATGATTTCCTTGGGATAGGGGCTGCCAAAATAGGAGGTGTCATTAAATATTGTTTAACGTCTTCAAAGGTCCGCTGACATTTCTCTTCCTAGATGAATTTGGCATTTTTTTAATTAATGCCGAGAAGGGCTGACACCTACCTGAGAGATTAGAAATAAAAAGTCCTAGATATGCCAACTTCCCCTCGAAGGAACATAGTTGTTTTAAGGTTTTAGGAGGAGGCATTTCCAATATAGCTTTAATCTTATCTGGGTCGATCTCAATTCCCCAATGACGGACAACGAATCCTAGAAACTTTCCAGAGGTAACGCCAAAGGCGCACTTTAAGGGATTCATTTTAAGGTCATATCATTATAACTGTTCGAACACGATCCTCAAATCACACGAATGGTCTATTTTTCATTTACTTTTGATGACCAAATCATCCACTTAGCATTCTACTTAGTTGTGAATGAGGTCGTCAAAAATCTTCGTCATTGCACGTTGATATGTTGCTCCGGCGTTCTTTAACCCAAACAACATCACTGGGTAGCAGAAAATTCTGATCGGTGTCCTGAAGGCTGTAAGTGTTGCATCCTCGGGAGCCATCTTGATTTGGTTGTTTCCCGACGATCCGTCCATGAAAGAGAAGATTTCATGTGTAGAAGCGATATCCACCATCATTTCTGGTATTGGTAGTGGAAACTCGTCTTTCGCACACGCCTTGTTTAAATCTCTGAAGTCGATGCAAACAAGGGTTTATCCATTTTTCTTCTTGTCATGTACAATATTAGCTAACCATGTGGGGTATTGCTCTTCTTTTACAAAGTTAGCATTTATTAATTTCTTTACCCCAGCGATGACTTATTGCTGTATTTCGATGCGCATTCTTCTTAGAGCTTGTTTTATTGGGGTTATATCTTTATCTACCTCAAGTTTATGAACTGCAACCTCTGCTGACAGTCCTAACATTTCATCTCAGCTCCATGCAAAGAAATCTTTGAATTTTGTTAGCAATTTGATCAGTTGTAAAGATTCTTCATCGTTAAGTAGAGAACTTATAAATGTAGGTCAGGGTTGTTCTTCAGTCCTGAGGTTGATTTCATTCAGCTCATCAATCATTGATTCAATTTCCTCCTCAAATTCCAGTGGAGCATCTTCTAGCAGTTGATCAGTAGAGTCATCCTCTATATTGAGGCAATCCTCTCCTGATTTACTAGTAACAAACATACAAAATTCTAAATCATCGACTGGTCCAACTGTACCAAATCCGAGACCCTCTTTTGAGTTTGGAGTTTGACTTTTAATATTCCATAATTTTTCAAAAAGTTGTAATTTATCTCTTGGCATTTGTTTTGGTAGATGTCTCTGTTGAATTAACTTTTGTACGTAAGGTGAAAAGTAACCAAAAGGTAATTCCATTAATTCATTATGATCACATCCAAATTTACATGATTTTTAAGCTTAGTAGAGGTAAAAGTAAGGTAAAATTTGATCGGCTTTGAACTAGCACTACGGACTTCCTTGACCTCTAAACTCTCAACCTTTTGAGGGAGGATCAGAGCAAGGGTCATAGTATTCACATAGTGGTTTATCTGATCATACATCATCTCATATTCGCTTTTCTCTGCGTCTTCTAAGGATATCTTGTATTGATGTTTCCTCTATTTTTTCATGATTATTTTGTCTTCGAAACTTTCTTCATCACTAATGTTGATGGTTGGCCTAGTCCGTTCAACGATTAAGTTGGTTCTAGCTCGTCCACGTCCCCGGCCTCGACCTCGGGTGCGCGAACTAAAAGAACCTCCACCAACTTGTTGTAAGAGAGTAGTGGAAGCTCGCTGAAGCGGAGTTGAATGACTCTGCCATTGTACTTCTTTCGAATCTTTGCTTTTGTTTGTTGCAATTTCATGAGAGAAGACAATTTTCTTTGGAGGCGCGTAGTAGACAACATCTTCATGAATGCCAACTTCACGAACTGAAAATGGTTGTAGATTTCCTTTGACGCATTGTTCTTGTCCTTCTTTGTAGTACTTGATGCACTGGTGTAGAGATGATGGAACCATGTTGTGTTCATGAATTTACGGTCGACCAAGTAGAGCGTTGAAAGAGGTCTTGACGTCAATGATATGAAATTTTGTGGTTGTTTCTAGTTCTCCAACCTTCATAAACAATGTAATCGATCCAAGGGCTCTTTCTCCCTTTTAGTTGAATCCTCTTAACATCATTTTATCAGCCGTAAGCTCTTGAGCTTCGATGTCCAAATAGGCCAATGTTCTTAGACTCATCAAGTTGAGTGATGCTCCAGAATCTTCTAAAACTCTGGTCAACACAAATCTGCCAATGTTATCGGAGATGTAGAGTGGTCGGCAGTACCGAGTAACAAATCTTCATCTGTGAAGGTCACCCCAGGCTGTTCTTTCAATGAACAAACTTCATCTGAGGATGTGCTAGCTAACTAGGCTAAGCAAATCTCTGGGTCGAGCAATGTTGTAACCAGAGACTCTCTCTCATCTCCTTTGATAGGACCAGAGCGTCATAGATGCTTATCGGACTGGAAACTTCCTAAGATGAGCTAGCACGTTGTAATCCACTTTGTATGGTCCTCGGACTTTCTCTTGGTTATGTGTTTCTTCCACTGGTGGAGGCGAAGGTAGTTCTTCTCGAGTTACTATTTGTTTTCCTTTATCCACTGGAGCTATTCTTGGGGGTAACACTTTCCCGCTCCTTAAGTTTATTTCTGTAATTTCATCTTCTTGAGGTACCTTTGTTGAATTTTTCGGTGTTTCTTCTTTTTCGAAAAGATCTAAGTTGATGGCAAGCAGTGTGCCTTAGCGCTCGAGGATTGGTTCCTCACTCTCAGTGCTGTTGTAGCTGTTATCGTTGATGTCTTCTTCAGTCTTGTTAAAGAGTTCATCAGACTCAAGTACGATTTGAGGAACATTTTGGGAATCGAGATCAAAGTTAGATTGTTCATAATCAGTTACTTTATCACCAGAAATAGTTAAAACGTAGCCGAAATCATGATCATTATATTCATAAGACCCTAGAGAGCTAAAAAGATAATCATACAAAGTCAGGGGTTCGAGGATTTTCTTCCCCGAATCCGAGACAACCAATCTAGCAGAGGCAGCCCCTATCCTACCCTCCGTGCTATCAATCTTTGTGATAGTGTTCTTCTTCTTCTTTGTCTTTGACGATGACAGATCTTGTGGTGAAATCTTCATCTCGGTCTTGGCAGACTGAAGATTCTGAACGGGGGCTTGTTTTGACGCGTTCTGGATTTGATTCAATATTTTCTTGGATGATTTGCTCCAGACCGCACTCCATCCATATTTTCTAATGTATTTGGAAGACTGTTTCAATGAATTCTAGATTTGATTTAGGACCTTCTTGAGTTTGTCCCAAGTTGTACTTCATCCCTCTTCTCTGGTATATGGATCAATCGAAGAGATTGGTTCGGCCGAAATCATATCTATAGAACCTTTTTCAGGTTCTCTTAAATATTCTTTCGGGATCGTTATATTCCCTTCTTTAAGATTCTTTCTGAGCCAATCCTTAAAGATGAAACATTCTTCTATAGTGTGTCCGAGCAATTGGTGATACAGGAAATAGTTTGGTTCATCCTTTTTATCGACCTCTTCAGATTTCTTTGGATCTGGTAGTCTGAACTCAGACTTCTTCATCAAACTTCTGAACATTTTGGATACGACTTCATCTTTGAAAGAATAAACCATTTTTTGTCATTCTGCCAGAGATATTCTCTTAATCCCTATCCGAGGTGACCCTTCTTGAGGTGGTCGCTGGCTTGACTGACTATTATGTTTCTGAGCCTGTTGTGATGAAGACTGATGAGGATTTTTTGCATATATCTTCATTGGTTGTTTTCCTTTGTCGACAGTCGCTACTGTTCTTGATTTCTTTTCAAACAGTCTAGTTGCCTTGGCCTTCTCGTGTGAATCCATATGTTTGATTTCTTCTTGAAGACTGTTGGCTTTACTGAGTAGCTTCTCAAAGGATTTGAAGGTGAGTTCCTTGAACATGAAAGCTACTAGGCCATGAATGCTTTTGAGTAAAATCTCAATTGCATGATGTTCCTATAGCTGAGGTTCACACATCATGCTAAGGTTTCTCCACCTCAAGATGTAATCCACCAAAGTCTCGTTGGGCTTTTGCTTTTCCATCATGAGCTCTCCTATAGACACATGATGTTGCGCTCCGGCAAATCTTTTCACAAATAATTGTTCCAGTTCGGCAAATGTTTTTACTAATCAGTTGGGCAAATTGACATACCAATCGAATGTGATCCCTAACAGGTTGCTGATGAACTGTTGGAAGAGTAAAGCCTCGCTATTTCTTGTGTTGCGAGAACTGGATCGGAAGTGCGCTAGATGTTGTTTGGGATTTCCAGTCCCGTCAAATATTTTAAAGTTTGGGGCCACGAAATTCTTGGGGAAGGGTACAGTATCAAATTCTTCTGGGTAAGGTCTACCTTTTAGAATCAATGCACTGCCCTTATATTGGGTTAAGGCCTCCCGAACTTGTTCGATCATTTGCTTGAATTCTTTCTCCGGTATGGCACATAATGGAGAATCCTTCATTTGTTGCTCATCTCTGTTTACCGAGGCAGCTTCTCTTCTTTCATCTGTAATGTGTATTATCTCTGGTTGGTTGATATTTGGAGATGCTAGTTGCGGTGCTTATGATTGCCCTTAAATGGTGGCCATGGCGGCGGTCATCTCTTCTATTATTTTCTCCAGTTGACTGACTTGTTCATCCCTTATGAGGATAGCCCTGCGCAGCTCATCTATTGAGCCTCGCGTGTAGATGTAGCGGCTCTGGTTTCAATGACATGAACATCCATGAAATCTTCTTTAAGGTAGTCATTATAGTCAAAATCTTCATCATTGTTGTTGACGGAAACTCCATGTTCTCGAGCCAACTCAAAAATCTCAGCTCTGAGCTTTTCAACTTTTTCTTTGATCACTGATTCTTTGATTGTTCTAAAATCTGGAGGACCCTGTTGAACCTCCTCCTCTTGCTCTTCCATTTCACTGGTAATCACTGCTACAATGTCAGATACTTCAGACCCTGGCTTCATTCCATGATCTTGCCCTACGGGCTTACCGGACTGTATTGGTACAATGACCTAGGGTATCCATACCTTTTTCTTTGACGATGATGTCTCAAGATGAAGTGTCCTAGCAGAAACATCGGTATGCCGAGGAAGAGTATGCTCCCCATGGTGTAGACCAGCTACAGTATCGAGTAATTTCTTTGTCTTTTCCTTTGGAATTTTAGGAACATCCTTGTAGTGGGTGATTGGTAGGATTCTTGGACCCAGTCTTGACTTAATCAATTGACAGCCTACGGTCCTGGCGATGGCAGATTTAGTGGTGACTATGGTCGTATCAACTCTGCTCCTCAAGCAAAACCAGACAGGAATACGAGTAGGCAAGGCCTCAGTTAACTTTTGAGATCGTTTGACGGATCTGACGTCCTTTAAAATTTCTTGCTTCATTCTAGGGGATATTGCATGTCCCACTCGTTTAAGAAATTCACTCACTGAACAACCTTCTTTGGCGGCTAGCCTCTGAAAAACTGAACTGTCTCGGGTGATAGAAGTACATTTCTTTCTCTCCACACCCTGTCCATGAAGTGATGGTAATGCAGCGGCAATCTTCTGGATACTTTCATACCCGTTGGTATCCATCAAAGAATGGATCTACTTCCCCGCAGAAGTGGATATGCTTCCAGTAATTCTAAATCATCTTGGTGAGACTCTTCATTAGTAGGTACTTCCTTAGGAGCCTGAGCTTTAGTAGCCCTCTGAATTCTCTTGTTGTGATTTCTTCTTTGAGTCCGGGTTAGTGGTGTAGTCTTTGAACCTGACCCGATTTCGAATACTGATGGCGGGACAACTAATCTCTCAGTCGGATCTTCAATGATCATTACTTCTTTCCCCTTGGCAGCAGTGGGGACAGCAGGCTTGGTAGGTGCAACGGTGGCAGTAGTCTTGGCCTTCTTATAAGAAGGGAATTCCTGAAGACAGTTCAGGTTGAACTCAGCAGACGGCTCCTAAACTTCTGGAGCAGTGACTTTCATCATGACGAACGGAGCCTTCCCGAGGATAACCTCGAGGTCTTAAAATCCAACTCCGAACTTAATGGTGGGAGCAACGTTGCGGGCTTCATGGCTTGTGGGCAAGTTGCAAGAAAAAGTCAGTGTTGGGTAGGCCATTGTAGCAGCTTTAAAACAGAAAGTTTTGGGGTTAGCTATATGACCAAAACCTTGTAATCTTTAGTGAAAGCACTGAAAATTTACAGAGGTTGGGCTGTAGACCGGGTAATTTTTATTTTGTGGGGATTTTAAAAATTTTAGTTAAAAGGTAATTTAAAAGTAGAAAATTTTAATTAATTTTAAGGTGTGCGCAGCACAACACAAATTGATTTAATTTGCAAAATAGCAAATCAAACTTGGAAGGGAGATGTGAAGTGTTTAGGACCCAGTGTGGGACCCATTTAACAACACACAATGCCCGGGTGGAACTAGTCCACCGACACACCTATTGGGGTCCCGACCCCACATGAAAATTTAAAGAGTCCTTAATGGCTTCCTGAACCCCTCTGTTCAAAGGTGATTGAACAGGCAGTCCTGAAGTCCAAAGAGTTGTTGTACTTTCCCAATATAAAAATGGGTAAATTATGTCAACGGAAGAAGGGTAATTTGGTCCAAGAGGGACATGGACACATTACCAATATATGAAGATAGTACTTTACTGATTTAAATGGAAAGAGAAACTTCTCCCTAGCAGAGTTGCCAGAAGATGTCGACAGTCTTTTTAGTTGGAGGAGTTGCCCGTAAGAAGCTGTCAGTCACCAGAATCGAAATTCGTCGCCCTCTTCGGAAGGACATTTTAATGTTTAGAAAAATATGAAATCAAACTGACCCCATATTTTTCATAGTTTAAGTGAAAGAGAGATGTACCTCAAATTCTGTATCTATCCCGGAGGAAAAACACAAGACTTGAGAATGAGGCTCGTCAAATAAACTAAGAAATGTATGACGTTCGTTTGGTCTGCGAAACCGTTTTATTTACCGACAATTTCTCCTATTTAATATGAAGAATTAAACAGAGTTTATATTAAATTGGGTTTGGAGAATTTTTTTATAAGGGCGATCCCTTATAGTTAATTACATCTTAAATAACCAAAGCCACCTAAGAAAACTTTTGATAAAAATCATGAAATATTGTCTTCAAGGATTTCAAAAGGATAGGACTTTTCAACGAGATCGGACAGAGAGGTGTGAAATGTGATTGGCTCAAGTTTGGAGCATTTTGTTTTTGGAATCCAAAGGAGGAAGAACTAGGGAGTGTCATGGATCCGGAGGAGAACCTCGGTGACTTCTTGGTTTATTCTATGATTTGGTTTTAATTTTGAGAAGAAATATTTAGGTGTTTCATCCTGCTAATTTTTTTTATTAGGGCTTACATTCGTGTGAAACGATCACACAAATAGCCTGGAAGATGTGAAGATTTAACCAAAGAAAAATATGTTGAGATTTTCATACATATTTTATGCTTAATTTTAATGATATTGCTCTTTAAAGGAAGATATTTTACATGTTTTTAGTTTCCGGTACAAGAAATAAACTTTTAGAGAAAAATAAATAAAACCGGTGCAATTTGGAGCAAAAATGAGCAAGAAATGAAATTTTACCCTGTCACCTTTCGATAAGTCTTTCGATGTTTAATCTCTTTTACACTTCTTGCATATTTTTTAATGAGATTACACTTTAAAGGAATGTTATTTTTATGCTTATTTTGTAGGGCTATCTGTTAGGAACACAACGTAACTGAAATGGGGCAAAACGAAGCTAAAACGGAGCCAAACGGTGGAGCTGCGCAGTCTGCTAGCCGACGGCACCCAAAACGGCGCCAACGGCGAGATTTACCCGAAAAGACCAAAAAATGACAGAAAAGATCACCGACAGTGCCCTCGAGCCCGCCGACGGCGCCCGGGACGACTATGGATCAACTTTTGGCGGGTATGGACTAAAATTCAACGTATTTGGACGCTTTTTGAAAGGATTCTTGTGGCAACTCTTCAAACTTCATCCCTACACTTTAAAAGAACCAATTTAGGTTAGAAAAAGTGGGTTTTTTGTGAGAGGGATGTTAGGAAAAGTGTGGAGAAAGTTTAGGGTTTTTAGAATAGGAGTAGAAATGTAAATTTCTACCATTTTGGAGAGATTAGAGAGGAGATTTTGAGAGAATTTTTAAAGAGATGTTCTAACATTGCATGGATCAGTGGGAGACTTTGTGGGAGAGATATTCGTCTTTCTTTCAAAGGGAAAAAAGATAAAGTGTGTTCTTCATTATCTTTTGATTTTTGTAAACACTTATCTAGTGGATTTGCTTTGGTTAAACGAAGTTTCCGTTGTGGTTTTTTCGTGCTTTGTGATGGACTTCTCTTACTCTCTCTTTTTGTTTGGAAATAATGGCGTAGAGAAGATTATGCCATTGTTTTCATTTTACTTTTCTTTTGTAATGAGTAGAATTCAGTTTAGGAAATGTGATGGGCTTCTCTTACTCTCTCTTCTTGTTTGGAAATAATGGTATGAGAAGATTATGCATTTGTGATGGGCTTCCCTTACTCTCTCTTCTTGTTTGGAAATAATGGTATGAGAAGATTATATTATTGTTTTCATTTTTAATTTTCTTTTGTAATAAGTAGAATTCAGGTTTAGATTTTGTGATGTTGTTTTCATTTTACTTTTCTTTTGTAATGAGTAGAATTCATGTTTAGGATTTTGTGATGCGAAGAAGCAGATTTAATTATCAATGTGATGGTTTTTACTTGCACTTTATTTACATTACAATAAATGGAAGTGGATTTAATTATAAATGTGATGGTTTTTACTTGCACTTTATTTACATTACAATAAAGATCGCAGATTTAATTATAAATGTGATGGTTTTTACTTGCACTTTATTTACATTACAATAAAGGCCAGTTGTAATGTTTAAATTTGTTGTAATTGCATTAAGATCCGTGAGGGCTGTGTAATTCACAACAAAGTAGAACCACATTCAGATTCCATGGATGGTTAAGTTCATGGGAGTTGAATGCAAATAAACAGGGAAATATACTTTGATGGGCGTAGAATTGGAGATTTTAGGGTGACAGACTAAAATCCCCAATTCGTTCCTATTGTTTGAGTACTGAAGCGGAGATGTTAGCCCTCAAGCGAGGGGAACGTGGGAGCTCCGAAGTGAGAGCCGGTATCCTCCCATTTTAGCCACAGATTCAGTAAACAAGCATAGGATTAGCCAATGTTCTTTATGGCTGGAGCAAAGGGTAAAGGATAGGATTGCTCCTATTTGGCACATACAATATTTAATGCATCACATTCCTTTACATTATCTGATTCATTACATAAGAATAAACATACAATATTTAATGCATCTCATTTCTTTACTTATCTACAATTCATTACATAAGAATAGTAGATATTTAATGCATCTCATTCCTTTACATTATCCAATTCATTACATAAGAATAGTAGTTTTGTATCTCAAAATTCTCCAAACCAATTCATCCAAAAAGGGTTATCTTTAGAATTAATATTTGCAATTTATTTAATGCATCTCATTCCTTTACATTACCTAATTCATTACATAAGAATAGAAATTTTTAGTATAATTCTCCAAACCAATTCATCCAAAAAGGGTTATCTTTAGAATTAATATTTGCATTTAGTTATGGTTCATCTAAAAAGGGTTATCTTTAGAATTAATATTTGCATTTAGTTATAGTTACTATCTTTAAATTTGACACTTGCATTTAGGAGTAGTTGCTAGCTAAAACATCATTTTAATTGACATTCCAAACTAAGGACTAATTGTAATAGACTAGAATTTGACTGTCGCTTCCCTGTGGGATCGATAAACGGGACTCCACTAGTGCCTCTATATTATTGAGCGATACGTATAATTGTGTTTGAAATGTGACTTTACAAATCATTTATAAATATATAAATCTGGGTTCATAAATTCTTGCATATTAAAAGTTGCATCAAGTTTTTTGGTGTCATTGTCAGGGATTTAAATCTTCTAGTAGTGGTGTCAAATTTTTGTATTTTTAGGTATATAAAAAAGTCGTTGTTAAAGGACGACAACCTCGGAATCCTAAGACGAGTTAAGGCTTATATTGTACAACAGAGTTATACAAAGGCCTAAAGATAAGGTGAGGATTATGTTGCATAAGCAAACAACCTCGAAGTCCTATGGCTTGTTATTTAATTCTAAGGAAGGAATGATTTAGTTGGAGTAGATATGTTCTACTGTTGAAGATGATCGTGCTGCCCACAGTGCTAGCTCCAAGCTCCTTGCTGTGACGAGTTTAAGTTTTCTAGGGTATCAAGTTATGATGTCAAATCAGATGGCCCTATGGTTGAAGTCATTTAAATATTATGGGGCATGTTAAAGTTGATTAGAGCGACACCGGTTAGGATCCTACGGTTCCCTCGTTCCGAGACCACTATTTTTTATTGAATTCACTTAGTCCAAACAATTTACTAAACTCAACTTAATGAGTTCCATAATTTCATTTAGGCCGTGGGAAGCCTCATTAGACTTACTAAACTCAACTTAATGAGTTCCATAATTTCATTTAGACCGTGGGAAGCCTCGTTAGACTTACTAAACTCAACTTAATGAGTTCCATAATTTCATTTAGACCGTGGGAAGCCTCGTTAGTACTAAACTCAACTTAATGAGTTCCATAATTTCATTTAGACTGTGGGAAGCCTCGTTAGCAATCACTAAACTCAACTTAATGAGTTCCATAATTTCATTTAGATCATGGGAAGCCTCGTTAGCAACTGTAGGTTACCTCCTCCGAGGGATTCCCGATCATCCGATAGAGACGTCTTAATTTAGTTGTGGTTGTTGTTTTTGTGATGTTATTGATTAAAATTTGAGTTGTTTTATATTTTGAATGTTGTGGGGGTGAATTTTAACTTGGTTGATTTTAGTTTTAGTTTTGATTTTGGTTTTGGTTTTGTGTCTATCCTAAAAGTTTTAGTTTTCATGCAGAGTGACATCGTTGTTTAGCATGCAGGTTTGTATTAACATAAAAAATACAGTATGAAAGTACAAGAAAGACGGCGCTGTAAACTGTAAAAGCATACCTGGTGAGTCTTCTCGTTCCACTGCCTGAAACTCAAAATGCATGTCAAGGCATTTTATATGAAACAGGGAAGTAAAGTTTTGGTTACCTAAACCCTATGTCATATCTTGGTGGGCCCCTATTAGTTTGATTAAGGATGATTCTTGTCAAGCAAAATATATTAAGTTTAGAAGACCTCTGAGGCATCCAACAGGTCTGGAGGAAGAAGCAGGTCCATGCTTCCCTCTCACCATCTGATGAAAAGTCTCTAGCTCATTTTAACTTATTATGTTGCTTAATAAATATATCCTACAAAAATACTTTTAATGCTCAGTGAACATTGATGTTTCAATTACCCCTAAGAGTAGGGCAATTATCATTTGTGATTTAATTTGTAAATTATGTGGTGAAAACCCTTAAAAAGGCAAGTTCGTGTTATCAAAGACGATTAGCCAACTTTAATTTGGGCTTGTAGTGTTTCAAAGATGTTCAATTTTAATTATGTTCACTTTTCTAATCCTCATTTAACCAAGTTTGATTTAGCTTAGGTTACTACTAAGCCCTTAAGGTTTTGGTGGATGTCTTAGTTATTTTTGGAAGAGATTAAAATTTTAAGTGATGATGATTCATTTTTGAAAGTCATTTGAACATCAAATAGAGGTGTTAAATTGGTGAGTTATTAACACCCAAAACTATACCCCTAAGTTTAGGATTACATACTTATCTTTTAATTAACAAAAGTGAGATTGGTATCTACCAATTAATCCCCCTTTTGGTTTCAGTCATCCAAATGAATTAGTTAAAATGAGAGGTTACCCTTTTCCCTCATTGAATTAAGCCTAAATTTTAATTAAGGCTAAACTTCCAAAATTACACTTTTGCCGCTAAGGCTCTAATTCTTTATAATTTGTAAAATTTAATTCAAATGACTTTGAAATTTTTATCTTACCTTACTCATGGGTCAATCAAGACATCAGAGGAGAAAATGTGATTTTTCAAATTTAATTTAATTTACATAATTATTTTTATGCAAAAATAAGATTTTTGAAAGAAAATTCTATAAATTGAACATGGCAAAGCTTAATTCCTTGAAATTTTTATGGAGGTGGATTTAGATTAGAGAACTATTTGGACCAAATTTCATGATTTACTGAATTATATTTGAATTTTAAGAATTGTTTTAATTTCTGGAGTATTTATTAATTATAAAATATTTCCAGAGTTAAAATTAAATTTTATGTTTTTGAAAAATCTCCCTAAGGTCAGAGAACTTAGAGAAGCAAACTTTACATTTTTCTGATTTTTCTTTGATTTATTGAAATTATTTTGGTGAAAATCCATTTTTTAGCCTTTAAAAATTATTTTAAGCTTTAAAATTCAATATCTTCATTTTGAAAGTTAGGAAAAAAATTCAAATTTATCCTAAATTCTTAGAAAATAATTTAGAATATTTCCAAGAATTTTATTATTTTTGTGATTTTTATCATTTTTTAATTATTTAAATATTAAAAATAGGCTAAAAATAAAATTTTTATTTTAATTACCATTTTATTTTTAGAAAATTCCTTTGATCATAGAGAACTCCAAAAACTAATTTTTATAATTTTTTTAGTTATACTTTAATTGTTAAAAATCATTTTAGTGTCAAAAATGACATTTAACTTCGAAAATCAATTTGAGTTATCAAATGAGTTTGAAATATTTTGAAATTTTTATGGAGAATTCTCTAAATCTTAAATAATAGGGGAGATCAAAAATCAAGTCATTTTGATGTCTGTATTTCCCAAAATTAATTATCTTTATTTTTTAAGGTTTATGAAGATTAGGTGCATTTTGAATGACTTGACTCATGAAAGATTTTTCAAATAGTTCTCTGGTCATAGTAGACGTACCAATATTTTCTTGGATTTTTCTAAGTGACATGCTAATTATTATGATTAATTTATGCAAATAATAGGCATATGCTTGAAAAATATGGATCTCTGCCTAGAGATCTTCTGTGACTTTAGAAAAATTAGTGAATGTTCCCCATGAATTAGGCTACAACATATCAAAATATCAAGCCATGGTGAAATGTCTACATGCATGGAGAATTAAAAGACTCAAAATAATATTTATTTAATTAAAAATAAATTATGCATCAAATAAACTTCAAACTATTTCCACATTATTTTCCTCTATTCACTGAGCACTTGAGTATTTTTATTTTATTTTTGTGATTTTTCTACACCAAAATATGAATTTTCAAAGTTTAGGGACATTTTCTAATTTATTTAATTCTCTATTTATCTATTTAAACGCGCGGTGCAAGGTCAACCTACGGCGGCTCCAAAGCTCCACTCGGCGCGCTTCTATTTGATGTCATCATCCACCTCAGCGGTGACTAGGCCCGCGGTTCATGTAAGGGAGCGCAGTCCGGCTTGATCTCATCCGTTGATGAGATAAACGCGCGATCAGACGGCTCTCTATCATCGTCCTTAATGGCCTAGCCTAAGAACCGTCCATCTTCAAGGCTTGATATCTCCCTCATTTCTCAACCAAGTTGAATGATTTTTTTTTTTTAAAATGCCTGTCTAAACTAGAGGAACATATCTATATGGTTAAGATGCCATGAAATTAATCCTAATCAAATGGAGAATCAAAATAGGCTCGGGAAGAGAGGGAGTTCAATACCTTTGCTCTGAGAAGGGAAGCTTCAATCAGAGGTGCTCAGCACGTTCGTTGATGTCCAAGGAGGCTAGGGATTGAGCATCTTGCTGTGGTGACAGCTCTAGGTAGGAATTCAACCAAGCTCGATTTCAGGTGTTGGTCTAGAGCTATCCTAGGGTCTTTGTGGAAGGGGAATTTGATGGGGCTTCTCCTTCTTTCACTGTGGTGAAGGTGCGGGTAAGTTTAATTTGAGTTTGGTGGACTGTGGAGGTATCTTGAGCTCTGTCCTGGTTTTAAGCAGAAGTTTGAGCTCAAAATTGAGCTTCCATAGTGGGAATTAGTGGGGGAAAGTGGTTGTCTTGAGCTGAGGAGGTCTCAAAGAGTCTTTGTGAGCAATTTGGAGGGCTCTCTCTGAGAAAATTTCAACTCTCCTTTCATGGTCGTGGAGGGGAGCTTTTTATAAAATAGTATAAGGGTGGCTGTCATGGCCAATTAGGGGGTGAAAAGTGATTCTTAGGTGGAGGGCAGAGAGGCTCTAACATTTGATTTGGATGAGGAAGCCTCTAGGTTTGAAATGGGTTTGATTTGGAGGATGTGGCTCACGATTTTGGTGTTTTCCGGCCACTAGGTCAGCCGGCCAGGCCAGGGGAGGTGGCTAGGTGGTCAGGTGAGCCAGGGGAATATGTCAAAGCAATTAAATGAGTTGAGGTTTAGTTTTGGCAAAAATATCCAAGGCTTAAGCAAATATGGAATCAAAATCCCTTAATTTAGGGGACCTTTGGTCCATGGCTTATCTTAGGTGGTTTTATGGGGTTTATCTTGGTCACTAGGGTCCAACTAATGACCGTGGAGTCATTAATTTGGTGGTTTTGGGGTGGTTAGGCTAATTTTAGTGAATGGGTCCAATGTGGGTTCAAATGACCAAAACTTGAGTTAGGCCTAGGCTAGCCATGTCAATTGACCCAATTGATTGATGTATTTGATGTAGATGATTGTAATGAACATTTTTGGTGAAGGGTTGAAGTGATTTTGAGTTCAATTGGAGGGTAAATTTGAAGGATTTTGGAGGTTTGGTCATTTTGGGCGTGTTGGGCTAGACTTGGGTCTAGATTGGGCTAGCCTTGGGCTAAGAACAAATTGATTGTTGAAAATTATCAATAGGAACATCATAAAGTGTTTTCAATATAAATTGGGTGCCAGTTTTGGGGTTAAGGCAATCAATTTGGTGAAATTTGGAGGCATAGCCAATTTGGGGAAAATTTTGGGGCTTTTGGACTTAAGTCAAAATTAAATGAAATTGAGGCTTTACCAAGGCCAATTTAAGGTCAAGTTTGATGTATGGGAATGTTATGAAGAGTTTTCAACATAAATTGTGGCAAATTGAGTGGGCTATGGGTTTAATTGGGTGAGATTAGGTCATGTGGCCAAAATTGGGGCTTTGACCTAAATCAAACTTGGGCTCAAAGAATTGGCCAATTGAGCTTGGATTTGATTTAGATTGGTCATATGAAAGGTGAATTTGAGTTTAAGATTGAAATTGGGGGAAATGGGGACCAGTTTGATGGACATTTGAAGTGGATTTGGGGAAATTGGGCCTTTAAAGACAATTTTAGGGGTTTTGGTCAAAATGGTCAAAATGGACAAATTAGGTCATGTGGTAGTTGAGAAAAGTGAAATTGGGAATATTTAGAATTTTTTGGAAATTTTTTTGGAATTTTGGGCTAAGGAGGGGTATTTTGGTAATTTGACAATTTTATTTGGTGATTTTGGGTAATTTGGGTATTTTCAAAGGTTTGAAATGACTTTTGAACAAACATGGGTATTTTGGATAAATTTGGGAATTTTGGCCAAACTGGGTATCTTTGGTAGAATTGGGGTGCCAACCACCATAAATAAGCCATGGACCAATGAAAACCCCGTTTTGGGTCCTCTATGTACTGATCTTAGCTAAACCCTAGCCTATGGCCAGAGAGCTTAGGGGACTAAAGTCAAGAAAATTTTGGGTTTAGGGTACTGAGTGATTGTGAGTGAGGTGATTGTAGTGAGTGCATTAGCTCTAGACCAACACCGAACGTCAACCCTAAGGTCAAACAGTCCTATGGGAACTCTCCTTGAGCTCCCTCATAATGACCCCAACTTCAAAGTTCTAGAGGTTATGATCAATATGTAGAGCTTCAAGTTGAGTGAAGAAGAGTTTGAAATTTCTAATAGTGAGGGTTCCTTTTCTAGTTTTCTAGGAATAGTCAATAGAAAAAACCTATGGCTAGACCCTAGGCTACTAAAAGGGAAAACTAGACCTCAATCAAAAATGAGGTCAACAATACCTTTTGGATTATATAAAGCTTCTGCAACATTTCAAAGATGTATGATGCCAACTTTCAGTGATTTGATTGAAAAAGGGATTGAATTCTGTATGGACGATTTTTTTGTATTCGGAACTTCCTTTGAAATATGTCTAAATCAATTAAAAAAAGTTCTGGAATGTTGTGAAAAGACTAATCTTGTTTTGAACTGAGAGAAATATCAATTTATGGTTGCAGGAGGAATTGTTCTTGGACATAAAATTTCAGAAAATGACATGGAAGTGATCCTGCAAAAATTTAGGTTATATCGAACCTACCTCCACCAACTAATGTAAGAGGAGTTAGGAGCTTTTTAGGACATGCTGGATTCTACAGGCGATATATCAAAGATTTTTTAAAAATTACTAAGCCTTTGTGCTAACTTCTAGAAAAAGATATAAAGTTTGACTTTAATCAAGATTGCCTTAAAGCCTTTGAAACTTTAAAGAAAAAATCGATCACTGCTCCTATAATTGTTTCACCAGAATGGGGGAAATCTTTTGAACTAATGTGTGACACTAGTGATTATGCAGTTGGAGATGTTTTAGGAAAGAAATATGATAAGATTTTCAAGGTCATATATTATGCTAGTAAGACTCTTAATGATGCTGAAATTAACTATACCACCACCGAAAGAGAATTATTAGCTATTGTATATGCTTTTGATAAGTTTAGATCATATTTGATAAGAACTAAATGTGTTGTGCATACTGACCATTCTGCTATTAAATATTTAATGCAAAATAAGGATGATAAACCAAGATGAATTAGATGGATACTTCTGATTCAAGAATTTAATTTTTGTGGTAGTTGATAGGAAAATTACTGTTAATCAAATAACTGATCATTTATTGAGGTTAGAACAGGAAGAAATGATTGATTCTGAAAGAGGGATTAAAGATAATTTTCCTGATGAACAATTTTATGTTGTAAAAGGATGAGAAAAACCTTGGTATGCTGATATTGTAAATTATATTGTTAGCGGTATTTTACTATATGGATTGATAAGACATCAAGGAAAGAAATTTATTTATGATGTAAAATTTTATTTTTGGGATGATCCTCATTTATATAAACAATGTAAAGACTTGATTATAAGATAATGTGTGCCTTAAAAATAAATTCAGGAGATTATTCAAAACTATCATGATTCTGAATTTGGAGGACATTTTGGGAATGATAAAATTGCTCGAAAAATTTTACAACCTGGATTTTATTGGCCAACTCTATTTAGAGATATTAATATATATTTAAAATCATGTGATCGGTGTCAGAGAGTAGGTAATATTTCTAGAAGAAATGAAATGCCACTAAATTTTAATTTGAAAATTGAAATTTTTTATGCATGGGGATTAGATTTTATGGGACCATTCATGCCTTCATTTGGAAATGTATATATATTGATTGCGGTAAATTATGTTTCAAAATGGATAGAAGCAGTTGCTTTACCTAGATGTGATGCTCGTAGTGTTTCAAAATTTTTAATTAAGAATATTTTTACAAGATATGAAATACAGAGAGTAATCATTATTGATGGAGGATCTCATTTTAGAAATGCAACAGTTGCAAGACTGATAAAAAAATATAATATAATACATAAAATTGCAACTGCTTATCATCCTCAGACTAGTGGTTTAGCGGAAGTATCTAATCATGAAATTAAGAGAATTTTGGAGAAGAGTATTAATCCTAACAAAATGGATTGGTCTATTAGATTAGATACTGCATTATGGGCATATAAGACAGCTTATAAGACACTTATAGGAATGTCCCCATATAGATTAACTTTTAGGAAGACTTGTCACTTGCCAGTTGAATTAGAACAAAAAGCTTATTGGGTGATAAAAGAATTTAATTTCAATTTGAAAGAAGCTGGTGAGAAAAGATTTTTGCAATTGAATGAGCTTGAGGAAATTAGGAATGAATCTTACGATAATGCGATGATTTATGAGGAAAAAATGAAAGAATGGCATGATCAGAAGAAAGTAAAAAGTGGATTTGAATATGAACAGGAAGTTTTATTTTATAAATCAAGATTGAAATTATTTCCTGGAAAATTGAAGTCTAGGTGGAAAGGGCCATTTAGAGTTATAAAAGTCTATCCCTATGGAGCAGTCAATATTGAAGATCCTAAGACTAGAAAAATATTTAAAGTAAATGAGCACAGATTGAAACCTTATTTTGATGGTCATAGACAAAATTTTAAAAAGAGTATCATTTTGGATCACCCAGAATGAGGCTGGGAATGTCGGGCTGACGACATTAAACCAAGCGCTTTGTGGGAGGCAACTCATATGTATCATTGTTTACTTTGATTTTTGAATTTTTGTTTAAAGTTATATATATATATATATATATATATATGTTTATGTTTTTTCTCTTTATGTAATCCGTGTATTTAATAAAAATGTTTAGAAACATATTTGTTTGCCTAATGTTGTGAAAAGACTGAGAATTTATTTGATAAAAATCAAAATAAACAAACTTTGGAACTGGCGCATGATGCGCCGATTTCCAGAGAGCTGGCGCATGATGCGCCGTGGAGATGAAAATGATTAAGAATGTGTCAAATGATGGTTTTTGGCGGGGACACCTTCAAATAACTCCTAAAAACCAACTCCAAGACATATATTAAGGAGGAAAATAAGGGAAGAGTCACCACTTTTCAATTCACAAGGCTTCCTACTCTAAAAACTCTGCTATATTTGGAATTTTCAACCAAAAAAAGTTCATCAGTTTTGATGCACAGAAGCTGCATGATCGAGTTATAGTGAAGAAGTGGCTTATCAAAGAGAGGGATTAGTGCATCGAGGTTTCAACACACCGAATACTCAAGTCAAAGAAGTTATTGCACAAAGGTGTTGGGAAGTGCTTTGCTACACTACTGTCGCTGTAGTTGTCCCTGTGGTGAAAGAATTTTATGCAAATCTTCAGGGGATCAACCAAGGAATGATGTACGTGTGAGGCAGGTTTGTGCAATTCACTGCTTTGAGAATCAATGAAATGTTTACGATCGAGAATGTGTTTGTCTGCCATTATGCAAATTTTACCCCTACAAGAGACAACATGAATGAACTCTACTGTTACCTTATGAATGAAAATACTAATTGGGAAGCCCGAGATGATGGGAATGTGAGTTTTTCTTCAATGTTATTAAATCCTACTTCAAAGGCATGACGTTTCTTCATTTCCTCAAAATTACTGCCTACTATGAAAATTAGTAAGGTTACGAAGGAGAGTGTTATTCTGAATTACTATATTCAAACTAGAAAACCTGTTGATATTTGAGCCATAATTGTGAAATCTGTTTTGGGTTTGATTGTGAATGGATCTGCAACTGGATTGGGACACCCATTTACTTTTTCCAACTCTGCAGTCAATTACAAGTACCTTATTAAAGTTGGGAGAAAGTATTACTAACTTGGAAGCTTATGGATCTTGAAGTCTACTACAGTTGCATTGGAATGGGAGATGAAAATGTTATGGATGTATTAATGGATCAAGGATCTCAGAATTCATCGCCTATTCAGCCGTACAACTCGAGTACACTTTCAAAGAGAATTAAAAAGATTGAGAAAGATATGCATAATCTTATGCATGCAATTGAGAATATTTAGGAAATGTTGGATCACCTGGATTATAGAATTAAGGAACATTTTGGCCATATCAGGCGTATTGAAGATTGTTTGGTACGTATGTTAAGGAAGCATGCATTGATTGAGGAAGAAAATGCAACTGATGAATTTTCATTTAGACCCTTCTACAATCTGTATCTGCACTACCAGTCTATGGGATATCTCCAAAAGAACGAGAGTGACGAAGATGAGTGAAGTTAAATTAAGCACGAAACGTTTTGTCAAGTATTATTTTTTATAGTTTGTTATGTTAGATTGCTTTACTTTAAGTTTTTGCACTATCTATGTTATTTGCTTTGAAGTTTGATGTTTAGATTTTAGTGTTTAGGATGTTTTTTTGCTTTAAAATACTGAATTTGTTGTGTGTTGGCTTGAAAAATGTTATTTTATAATAACTCGGATTTCATATATAAATATTAGTTTTGTGTTGCTTGTGAAAATTTGGTGTTTGTTTGATGTTTAATTATGCTTAGTAAGGTTTATTTGAGTTAAATAGAGGTTGATGTAAAACGGTATGGAGCAGATTTCCACAGAAACCGAAATCGGGTAAAAATACGCTCTGATGCATGATGCGCCAGATTGGTGCATGATGCGCCAACTTACAAAGCCTTGACGCATGACGCGCCAAAAGTTTGATCACGCTATATTGCCTAGAAAATCGAGAAATCACATAGACAACCTCCATTTTTGCTGCTTGAGTCATCTTCTACCTCATAACTTGGTCTAGGGCATCACATTGCAGGCTAAAGAGAAGGATTTGAAGGACAAAAACCATAGATTTCCTTTTCTATTGGAAAGAGCTTCACTTAAACTTAAAAATTTTTTATTTTCACCATGGATTTTGGGAGATCCAAAAAATGAGATTTTTGATGAAAGTTCTTGAAGAAAACTCATGGTGAAAAGTATCTTACCAAATAATCTTGCTTAGGGAGTTAGATTTTAAATTTAGTAATTTATTTGGAATTTATTTGGATTTTCATAGAATTTCCAATGGCTCCCTAAGTTAAGCAAGGAAGACCGTCCGATGACTTTGATGCTCTACGATTTGTTAGTTTCAAAGCCCAACACAGTTACAATAACTTATTTGAGAACAAAAAAATGATCCAGGAATAGACATTTGCAAACCCGGGAGGCGAGGTCGACAGGTTGATTCGCACCAGAAATTGGGAGCGATTCTGCTACTTCACTGCTGTGGCGATCGTCCCTATGGTCTGAGAGTTTTATGCAAACTTGAGATTCACTGCGGGAGATCACTTTTTGGTGAGAGGTTCACAAGTGGAATTTACCTTTGAAAGGATCAATGTATTTTATGGGCTTAGAAATGTCTTCTATGATGAATATGCCACTTTTTCTATTACTGATTCATCACTGGAAGATGTTATTGCCTTTTGACTGATGGAAGGGGAGAGTGGAAAATAAAGAATAATAAGATAGTTAACTTCCCTGCTTCCATGTTAACTATTCAGTAAAAAATATGGCATCATTTCATCTCTTCCAGACTTTTACCTACAAATCATCTTGCTGATGTTACAAAGGATCGAGCTGTGTTGAACTATTGCATTTAAAACATGAAAGCAATAGACGTTGGTGTAGTTATATTTCATCACGCTCGAAGTATTGATGGTAGTTCTACTACTGGAGGTTTGGGATATCCTGCTCTGATTTTCACTCTGTGTAAACAATCAGGAGATGAATCCCATAGAAATGAAGAGAGGTTACAACCTCATAATTTGATTGGGAAGCACATGATTCAAAGGGTAGAATCATTTGTTGATTCTAAAAGTGGAAAAAGGGATATGCCCTCTACATCTGTTGTAGGGGCATCTACTTCAAGTGCTACATCGTTGGAAGGTGTTATGGACCAGCTTATGATTCAACAATATGATATTATTAATATACAGACTCAGTTGGGAGAGATAGATGCAAGGAATGCATATAATGATGAATATCAGCAGAGAAGAGTTCAGCATGATATAGATTTTCAAAATGCTATGGTTAGGCACTTTGTGGGTGAACCTAACGTGAACTTTCCTATTTGCCTCAGCTTTGTTCCCTATGCTCCCATTCGTGATGAAAATGAAGAAGGAAGAGCAAAAGAAGATGATGATGATGGTGATCAAGTGGAAGGAGATGAAGATTGATATTTTATGAGTCTTTCTTAGTTATTTTTTATGTGCTTATGTTTGTATTAGGATGTACTTTTATTTGGAAAACTTGTTGTAGTAATAAAATTTTTTATGTTGTGTTGTGAACTTGCAGTTTGTAATAGTAATTGTAGACTTTCACTCTTTCTGCATTTTTAGTATTTTTAGTTTTTTTTTTTTCAATTTTTGTGTTTAAGTGTTTGATTCCCAGCAAGTTCTTTATAATATATTATGTTTTATTTAATGTTTTAAAGCCTAAATGTAGTTTTACAGTTAGTACCTGCAGTATACCAGAACCAATTTCATGTTCAGAAATCCTCTACAGGTTAGTTTTTATTTTCATGCATTTACTGTTTTCTTTCACCAACTAAAATTTTGTACTAAAATGTTTTTAAAATCATTTAAAAATTTAAGTTTGGGGGAAAAGAAAATTTTCTTTTGAAATGGGGAAAACTAATTTTATTTGTCCTTAAGTAACTATATTTTTCAAAATTTATTTAACATGACCTGGGATATTAAGATTTAACTTTAAATGACTATACTTATGTTTATAAATATTATAGTAAATTTAGGTAAAGATTTTTAATAATGAAGGTCAATTCTAAAGTTAAAGATATTTGATATGATAGAATAAGACTATGTTTTTCTATTTTAAGTAAGGGAAAATTGTATTTTTAAAGTATTAAGAATTTTAGAGTTTCATGTAAGAAGAAATGAATGAGAGTTTATGAAAAATCATATACTAGTATAACTTTATTAAGTAAGAAGGAGTGTGGAGTTTTGACATTAAGAAGAGGATGGTGATGTTAAAAATTATTAAAGGCTATCCAGATATAGTAATACTCACTAGAAAAAAAAGGAGAAAAAGAAAGGATCAAAAAGATCCTAAGAGAAAAAAAGAAAAAAAAAGAAAAAGAAAAAAAAATTATGAGAAGAAGCTTGAGGAGATGCCTAATAAAAAATTGGTTTCACTTGAATCAACTTAAGGAAGGAGCTTTATTATACTTTCTAAAATTATATTTAAGTATTAGTAGCATTTATAGTAAAGTTTTTTATGAAGTTCTTTTTCACATGAATGTTCTAAATATCCTTAGCATGACAAATTGAAATTCTTCTTGAAAAGAATAGAGATTCAGAAATCTTAAATTTGATTACTAGATATTCCTAGACTTGGTGTTTGAACTTAGGTTTTTAAATGTTTTTCTTAAATTTTGTTATTCTATTTATTGAACTAAATTATAGAAGTGATAAGTTAATATCTATCCTAAGGACATGTTATTATGTAATAAAAGTGTCACTTGAGGACAACTAACATTTAAGTTTAGGGGATTTTGATGCACAAAAATAATATATTGTTTTAAGTACCCTTTTTATGTCTATTTTTGGTGATATTGCACTTTAAAGAAGGGTATTTTGGTGTTTTTGTTGAAGGTATTTCATTTTTAGGGTTTTGGAGCAAAAGTGGCAAAAAGAGCAAAATTTAGAGCAAAAACAGCCAATTTTGGGGTTTGGCGCATGATGCGTCAAAATCCAGAGCACTGGCACATGATGCGCCAGAGTAGCGCATCATGCTCTAAAAGGAACACTCGTTCTAAGCACCCATGGAGTGATTCAATGCGTTTGGACACTTTGGAAGGTTCTAATTTGAAGGGATTTGACTCTTGGATCAAGGAGACACATCTTTTGAAATTCAAAGTTTTGACTTTTGAATTTTGGAGGAAATTGAGATTCTTTTGAGAAGAGAGAACCAACCAATAAAAGGGAACCTCTAGAGAGACTAGAAGGGGGACGAAAAGTTAGAGAGTGAGGCGTGAGTTAGAGAGAGAAAGGAGGAGATTTTCTTCTAGAGTTGTAAGAAGAGAGGGAAAGTGAGAGATTTATTCTTCATTAGACTTCTAAGAGAGAATTGGGAGAGATTGTAAAGAGAGAAAGGCTTGGAGAGAACTTCTAGGGATTTGCTTGGGAAGGATTGTGAGATGAGTTGTATTTTTTTTATTTCTTTTGTTTGTAAACTTGTTTTCATATATGAAATCAGTTTTTTATCGTATCCTTCTCATGAATTTTGAGTTGTCTTCTTTATCCTTCTCCCTACTTTGAAGAAATAATTTTGTGAAGAATTGATTTTATTTTCTACGGTTTTAAATGTCAATAATTTGTGATGATTTAAACTCCGATCTTCATTTACTTTCTTATCTATCCAATTGAATTGTTAAAATGTGTTGAGAATTATATGTTCTAAAAAGAGGATATGATTTCTACAATAAATGGAGAATCACATTTGATTTCATGGGAGAGTATTTCATTCATGTGGTTGGGTGCAAATAAATAGGAAAATATACTTTGATAGATGTAGAATTAGAAGATTTTAAGGTGACAGATTATAATCCCCAATTTGGTTCAGTTGATAGGAAACTAATGCGAGCATGTTAGACCTCAGGGGAGGGAGTAGTGGGAGCTCTAGAGTGACAGTCAATATCCTCCCAGCCGAACCACAAAATTAGGGACCAAACTCTGGATTAGTCAATGTTCTTTAAAACGCTTGGAAGAGGGTAGAGAATAGGATTGCTCCTATTTGACATAAAACAATTTTTAAATATAATTTACAAATGATTTCAATTTCTTCACAAGCCATATTTTCATTGTAAAGGGGAAGGATGTTTTCTCATACTTGAACTTTTTGTCAACAAAAACCTTTATTTTATTTTAGCAATTTACATTTGAAAGTTTAGCACTTAGTTTAATTTACTTGTTATAGTCGTACATCTGCAAAGTTAATAGCATTTCACTTAAGTAGTTTAATTTCAAACTTAGCACTTCATTTTATTTTTATAGTATAATAGAATATAAATAACTAGCTTATATATATTTCCAGCTTCCCTATGAAATCGATATCTAGGACTCCATTAGAGCTCTATATTACTTGAGCAATACATATACTTACGTAGTATGTAAACGGGAATTGGGATTTTAAAGAGGTTTATAGAGATAAATTATTTTCATCAAAATTATATTATAGGTTGGGTTACATTGCATCATTATTATTAAGCTTAACAAATTCCCACCGCATCAGTTGGTGCTACCCTAATTACTTCAATTCCCTACAAAATTAGCTAGGCTATTTCCCAATGATGGGTTCCTACATCTGGGTTATTGTTATTCCAATTAAAACTCAGGTGATTCTTCCAACTAAGGTTGTTGACATTGGAGTACGGGTTGTTAAACATATTGTTAATGACATTCATAGTTTCAATGGGCAATGCATTAGAATCAACCAGTTATCCATATGAGTTCTTTTCTATGACTGGAGATTTTTGTGTCAGATTCAATCATGATTGGTCTAACTTCCTAGAGATAGCCACTAATTTTGAGGTCAAGATTGATAACACATCCATGACATGACACTGGTTGCCATCCTAGGGTTCACTTTATTTGAAGGTCATTGAAAATTATTCTTTCAATGAATAGGCCTCCTTGAGGGTGTTGGCCATAAGGGAATCCTCTGTTGTAACATCTATGATCGACCTAAGAGATCCCACTAAACCATTGTAAAATGTCTGAATGATCAACCGGTCTAGTATTTCATGGTGAGGACACTTCTTAAATAGGAGCTCCGTAAATTTTTCCTAGTTTTCGTAAATAAATTCCACAAAAAATGGCTAAAAGAGGTAATTTCATTCCTAATTTTGGCAGTTTTAGATGGTGAGAAGTATTTAGGCAAGAATTTTTTGGCCAATTCATTCCAGGCGATGATTAGGTGTGTGCACTATTTGGTAAATCCAATAAACTGAACCAAACTGAACCGTTATAGTATTTGGTTCAGTTTTGAAAACAACGGTTCGGTTACCAATTTTTAAATAACCCTTATTTGGTTTTAAGGTTATGGTTCGGGTTCCAAAAAAATTAACTCGAACCGACTATAAACTGAAGAGCAAAATTTTAGGTACAGTTTATAATAGAAAAGAGCCGAAGAGACTACTAAGTGCTCTCTCCATGCCTCGCGTAGACTACATCGCTCACCCCATTCCTTCTACTGGTTATCCATTGCCTTTGCTTCCATTTGTCTGTCGTTGGCTTCCTAGCTCAGTGTCTCGTCTCGTCCCTAGACCATGATCCCTCTCCTATCTCAATTAGTATACATTTCCTCTTTGGTGTAAGGGAGAAGATTCAACGAGGTAAGGGCCTAAACAGAGGTGTCGTCAAAGGTGGAAATGGGGAAGCGGAAGTCTCTTGAAGAGTTTGATCCTTTTGGACATCTTGGTTCCCACGAGTCTCACTTATCTCTATTTTGAATTTTCTTCTTTCATATTTCTAGTTGTTGCCTAATTTTCCTTACTATTTTTTCTAAAACTCCATCATATTCTACAACAAAGGTATGCATTTCTTAATCTTAAGTAGTAGGGTGAAGAAATCTATGAATTTAATTTGATTTGGCTATCAGGATTTGTAGCTTTTAGGCTAAGAATTTTTCTGTTTTTCATTGTATAAAGAGATAGCTTTTTGGTTGTTTATGCTATTTTATAAATTGATGTAAGTGGGAAGTGAGAACTGGTAAGGATTTGTTAATATTAGTTTAGTTTTGGGCGACCAACAAATTTTCATTGCATATAAGGGAGGAGATGTTAGTGTAGTTTTGAGCTATATCTTTTTTTTCTTTGAAGTTTTGCAAGAAGTTATTTTACTCTTCATTTTGCACAAAATTGGTGGTGAAGATCTGTTGAACCCATTTTTGGTTGAGGTATAGCTTTGTCCTCTTTAGTAGCCTAGGGTCTAGCCATATAATTTTCCTGGTGACTATTCATAGAGAACTAGAAGGAACCCCTCACCATTAGAAATTCCATATTTTTTTTGCTCAACTGAAAGTTTCACATATTGGTCATAACCTCTAGCACTTAGTAGGTGGGGTCAGTATGAGGGAACTCAAGGGGAGTCTCCCATAGGATGGTCAAACCTTAGGACTAACCCTGGGTGGTCTGGTTTTGGTTGAGATAGCTTGCACACACTAAACTTTCTTACATACCCCAAACCCTAAGACCCATCGATTTGGTCTCATGATTCCTTTTGGAAAGCTCATATGAATGAACCTATACCCCTAGTCCTTGGCTAAGAGGGTTAGAACCAGCATATTGAGCATCCAAAATGAGTCCTCACACGACTCCTAATGGTTTGGCATGGCTTCATGTCTTACTTGCCCATTCTAGCCCAAAATCACCAAATTAACAAAATACCCCAACAACCCTAATTTTTGCCAAAAAAATCCCAAAATTACCCAAATTAGTCCAAAAGTCATTTCAAACCATTCCCCACTGCCCAAATTGACCAAAGTCACCAAATTCTAAAAATACCCCCAAAATTACCAAAAATTACCAAATGCCCCTCATGGCCCGAAAATTCCAAAATCATCCCAAATATTACCAATTTTAATTTTTAACCATCATATTGACCCAATTTAACCGAAAGCCCCAAATTGCCCTAAAAGGCCCAAATTTCCCCATTTCATTCTCAATCTTGGCCCAACTTGCCCAATTTTAATTTCAAACCAAAATTCAGTACCCCCAATCCCAATCTAAACAAAACTCAAGCCCAATTTGACCCAATTGCAAGCCCAACTTTACTCAAATAAAAAAGCCTCAATTTTGACCATATGACTAAATCCACCAAATTGACCTTCAATTTCAATTCAAATCACTTCCAAACTCTTCATGATACACTCCTACATCAAATTCAACATTCAATTGATCCAAATTTTAGCCCAAATTCACCCTTAAATTTAAAATCCTAAGCCCACCACATCTAATTCCAAAAGCCCAAAACCAAGGCCCACATGATAACTTCATTTCTCTTCATCATCCCTTTAATCAAAATCATTCCCTAAGTTCTAAATATATAATAAAATTATTCCAAATCAAGCATCATGCCAATTTTCACCAAAAATACCAAATAAATCCAAAATCCCCTTTCATGCAAAAGAGCCAAGCAACATGAAAGCCATGAAGCCACTCTCAAGCCATTGGTGAGCCATGAGAGCCTTGCCACCTCATCAAGCTATTAATGGCAAAAAGCCTAGCCAATTTCAAATATCCTTAAGATCTTTTTTAACCCACTTCAAGAAACACCCAAACCTCATGCTTATGGCAAATCACTTGGATAAAGACCTCACCATGATGATTAAGCTGAATCATCTAATTTCCCTCAGCATCCAAGCCATCCTTGGTGAGTGAACCCAGCCCCAAACCATGACTTGACCCAATTTGACCTAAAATGACTCTTCCCCCATCCTATTTTAATTCAACACCTTTACACATGGCCAACCCCAATTGACTTCACCAAAACCAAGCCCTGACCTCCTTGAGCTGGATGGTGACCCCTCCCTGGCCGGCCGACCACCTAGGTTGCCAAAAAACCCATGTCCAAAGGCTCCACCTAAGCCAAAACTCAAAATTGAACCCAACCAAGTTGGCTCATTCCAATTAGATTGTTGCCCCTTCCTTCCCTCCACCTAAGCAGCTTATGAAACCCACCAATTGCCCCTGATGGCCTCTCCTTCCCCTTTTATTTAAACCCAACCTCTATGGCAAAGAGAGGAGAGCTTGAAATTCCTTGGGGAGACTCTACCAAATTGATCATAGAGCTTCTTCAAGACCCACTAAGCTCAATCCAACCATCCTCAAACCCTCAAACCCACTGCTCAAGCTCAATTTTGGAGTTTAAAATCAAGCCTGAAACAGGACATCCCTCTAGACTCCACCAAATCCAGATTAATTGCACCCACACCATCCCCTAAGTGAGAGAGGAAGATTCCCCACAAAAGCCCCATCACCAGACCACCCTAGGGTGGACTTTGATCGAACCCCTAAATCAACCTTGGTTGAAATCATACATAGGCATTTCACCACAGCTCAAGGCTTCATCTAGGAGCTCTTTGGACTCAAGGCAAGCTTTTGGAAGCACCCAATCGAGACCACACCTCTTGGGAAAAGGTAGTGAAACCTAACCCTAAACTGAGCTTTATTTGATTCTCCATGCTCATATAATTGATTTAAGGCTTGATTGACCATATGTATATGTTCTCCTAGTCAAGACGATTCTATAGGAACAAATCGCACTTGATTTGTTTGAGTATCGAGCTAGATATTAGGTCTAGAAGTTGGACAGCTAGCGGGTTTGATCCGTTGGGGACGATGACGGAGCGTCGTTAGATCAAGTGTGTATCATATGGATGGCCAAGATTGCGTTGTACGGGAGCATGGTTCATATAGTACGGGCTGACTCGGATGGCGGCGTACAATCCCGTGGTGACGCATGCTCTTTTGACGCGTACGAGGATGAGTTGGATAAGTAGAAAAATAGGATTTTTCTTATTTATTTAAATGACCAGATCTTAGAATATTCATATCTTGGTGTACAAAAATCACAAAAATAAAATAAAAATACCCTCTTGCTCAGTGAACAGAGGAGAATAATGTGGAAATGATTTCATTTTTGTTTGATGCATGTATTATTTTTAATCAATTAAATAGTATTTTTCTTATTTGAATTCTCCATTTGCCTAGATATTTCACCTTGAGGTGGGACTATGGGGCTTTTAATGTATCTGTTGTTAGGTATCTCTCCTGATTTTTCTAAGGTCAGGGGGCCCATCTATCCAAAGATATCTAATTTTCAAGTTAATGTTCCCTGTTTTGGAAAAATAATTATAAAAATTAAAATAATCATCATAAAAACACAAAAATTATTTTGGTAGGTTCACTATAGTAAGAGGATCCTATGAAAAATATAAACTTGGTTTATATCATCAAAAATAATCCTAATTGTTACAAACCCTAAAAAATGAAATAAAATTAATTTTGAGTAATTATAAATGTAAATGACATAAAAATTATTCTCCACTATAATTTAATATCAGAGGAGCTCCCCATAAAAATTTCAAGTCAATTGAAGTTAATTTGATCATTCAAATGGATTAATCAAGTGAAACTGCATTTTTGGCATTAAAATAATTATAATAATTAAAATACTACTTTAAAAATTACCACAATTGGTTTTAGGAGCCTTTTATGATGAGAGGAACCTAAGAAAAATTAAATTTGAATTAGAATAAATACTTTGTTTTTAAGCTATTTTTGGGCATTTAAATAATTGAAAATTAATTAAAAAGCATAAAATTTGCAGAATTGTAAAAGCACACTAAAATATCACATTTGGCTTCCTGATCACTTGGAATCAATTAAAATAATTTTCCTAATTTTCTAAGTTAAGATAATAATTTTAAAGGCTTAAAAATAAATTTTCTTTAATTTTTCACTAAAATAATTCCAATAATTAAAATATAAATTACAAAAAACATGAAATTTGTTTCTTTGTGTTTCCTGGGCTCAGAGAGATTTAATAAAAATATAAAACTTAATTTTCTACTTAAATAATATTTTATATTTAATTAATGCTCAAAACAAACAAATAATTTTAATAATACAATTAAAGCTCTAAAAATCATGAAAATTGGTCTAAGTGGTCTTCTGATCTCGGTAAACTTCCAATAATTTTCTTAAGGACAGAAGTTTTGTTTTGGTTGAGTTATTAAATTTTCGTTGGAAATCCCTATTTTTGCAATAAAAATAATTATAAAATTAATTAAATTAAGAAAAATCACATTTTCTCCTCTGATGTTTTAATTAACTCATGAATGGGATAATATAAAATTTTCAAGTCATTTGAGTCTAATTTAATGAATTATAGGGTATTAAGGTCTTAGGGACAAAAGAGTAATTTTGGAATTTAAGGCTTAATTAATATTTAGGCTTAACCAAAGGGCTAAATGGACAACAAATAATCTTAATTGATATGTTTTGATGATTGGAATATGAAAAGTATAAATGGTAGTAACCAACCTCACGTTGGTCTTGTAAAGGATAAATTTGTAATTTTCTTAAAATTGATGAAATTTGGAAGAATATTTAAATAAAAAAAAGATGTTAAGGTGAGGGGTTTGATTTTTTTAAGATCATAACTCACTGATTTTAAGCCCTAATTAATGATTTTGAAATGACTTATAATTTATGATAAAGATTAAAGGTATAAACATTTAAATCTTTTTCTAAAATTACAAATCTACCCATTAATTTTTAAGGGCTTAGTAATGAACTAAGCTTAATCAAAATTTTGTTTAATGAGATATATAAAATAATCTATAACTAATTCAAAGCTTTTTAAAACACTATAAGCCCATCTTTAAAATCAAAGTGTTAAGTTTCTTAATTAGACCAAATCGCCTCAAACGGCCTTTACTTATATAATTTATAAATAAAACATCAAGTGATAATTAATTCATCCTTAGGGTTGGCTAGAACATTAGTTCATTGAGCATAAGGGTATGCTAGGAATGAGTTATTAAGCAACATAATGAGTTTGAACAAACTCGAGACTTTTTAAGGGATTGTGAGATGTCTGGGGCATTGTCTCTGGACCATTCTCATACTCTTTTGGATATCTTGAAGTATGATTAAACTCATTATGTCTTGATTGAGAAATCATCTATACCTTTAAATGAATAGGACCCACTAAGATATGACATAGGATCTGGTAGACACACCTTAAAATNATACATATCTTTAATGACTTGAATATAAGTCATATCAACATCTTTCTTCTCAAGAACTCTCTAAAGGATATCACTTGGAACCTTAACGTATGCTTTTTCTAAATAAATTAAATAATCAAATGTAGATTCTCCTTATTATCTTTGAACTTCTCCATCAAACCTCTCAATAAATATATAGCTTCCATAGTAGACCTGCCCGGTATAAATCCAAATTGATTATGAGAAATCTTTGTAATGTGTCTTAACATATGTTCAATTACCCTCTCCCATAATTTTAAATTATATAACTTAATTCCTCTATAGTTTGCACACTCTTGTGCATCCCCTTTATTCTTAGAAATGGGGACCAAAATACTCTTCCTCCACTCATCAGACATCTTTTTAGTTTTTAAAATAATATTAAAGAGTTTAGTGAGCCAAGAAACTCCCAAATCTCCTAAATATTTATACACTTCTATTGGGATATCATCAAGTCCTATAGACTTTCCACCCTTGGTTTTCTTTAAAGCCTCCTCAACTTCTTTTTTACTAATGCGATGGTAAAAATGAAATGTTTTATTATTATTCACAATACTAAGATCGCTAAGTTCAATCGGTATTTTCAGAAACTTCATTAAAAAGTTTATCAAAGTAACTCACCCACCTATGTTGAATATCATCAGAAACTTCATTAAAAAGTTTATCAAAGTAACTCACCCACCTATGTTGAATATCTTTTTCCAAGAAAAGTTTATCAAAATAACTCACCCACCTATGTTGAATATATTTTTCTAAGAAAAGTACTTTTTGATCTCATCTTTAATACACTTTACTTAAGTTAAATCTTAACTTTTCTCATCTCTTTGTTTGATTAGTTTATACATATATTTTTCACTCTTCTTAGTATCTAATCTATTATAAAGATCATTAAAAACAAATTTTTTAGCATCACAGATTGTTCTTGTAGACTCTCTACAGGTCGTTTGATATTTTTTCTAGTTCTCTAAGCTTTTACATTTAAAATAATTTTTGTAACATAACTTTTAATATTTTTATCTTTTCTTTGCACATTATTATTCCACCACCAACTATTTTTATTTATAAAAACTTTTTCTTTTGATTCTCTAAGCAAATCTTTTGCTACTTGTTCGATTGCGTTTGTTACTTTATCCCACATAACATTTGCTTCTTCATGAATATCTCAAATTTTGAAATCTTGAATTTTACTCATAAAAATATATTTATTTGTGTCTTTTAAGTTCCTTCATTTAATTCTACAACGATGAGTCCTAGTATTCTTTATTTTACAACTCTTCATCTTAAAATCTAGAAATAATAAATGATGTTGAGTACTTAAATTCTCACTTGGAATGACCTTACAATCTTTACAATCTTGACGATCTCTTCTTCTCATAAGAAAATAATCAATTTGTGTTATATTAGATCTACTCTTATAAGTAATAAGATGCTCATATCTTTTCTTGAATAAAGTATTAATAATAACAAAATCATACGCTAAAGAAAAATCTAAAATAGCTCTAACTTCTTCATTAATTACTCCAAAACTGTAACCACCATAAGTATATCTGAAGTCTTTTACACTCTACTGACATGCATATTTAAGTCTTCTCCAATAAAAATTATTTCTTCAAGAGGTATCATTTGTATTAAGTCTTCTAAGTCATTCCAAAATTTATCTTTATACCTTGTATTTAAACCTACTTGAGGAGCATAAACACTTATAATATTTAAAATCTTAGTATTAATGATAATCTTAAGGGCTATAATTTTATCAACAACTCTATTAATTTTTACAACATTATCTTTCAAATTCCTATCAATAATTACACATACACCATTTCTAGTGCGACTCCTATGAGAATACCAAAGTTTAAAACCTAAAAATGAAAAATATGGTAGGGGGGTTTTACAATGAATTTTGATATTTGAGTGAGAATGAGAAAAATGAATGAAGGAGGTTCATTGATTTGAAAGTAGCAAGTTCAGTGTGGTGTGTATGTAAATGGCCCAATAAAAAAATGAATTCATTATTTTGTGATAATTTAGTGGGAAAATAATGATAAGTTTTGTAACTATATAGCTAATATGAATTTTTTTAAAAAAGTTGCCAAAAACTTGTCGAATAATTCATTATTTTGTTGTATGGCATATATTGATGGCCTCAAACACTTGATGGGCGTAATTTTATTGGGATTGATGTAACATTGTAAATTTTGCAATGGTGAAAGATAGCCACTCCATCTTTTCTTTGGATGTACACTTTGTGTTGTTGATTTAAGAATTTCATACCCTGTGGTAACTGATACGCCTAAAATATATAATATTTTTAGATACATTTTTATATCTGTTTTTGAGATATTGCGCTTTAATGAAAGACATTTTTGTAATTTTCTTGCAGATACAAGTAAAAATGAAAAAAAATACTTAAAGGAGTGAAAAAGAATCAAATTTGAAACTAAAAGGTCAAAAATTATGCAAAAGAGTTTTGGTGTCTAAGTGTCAGATCCGTCGCTAACGCGCCGGTTAAACAGAAAAGGCCGCGCCTAAGTCTGCGCTTAAGCGCCAGTGACAGTTACTAGACAAGTAAAATCAGTTTTCAAGAATTTCGAAGAGGTTAGGCACCCATTGGCTTAATAGGTGGTTGTAACCACCATGGACGAAAATTATCATGAAAGGATTGCGTCTTTTGGGCAAATACATCGAATCAAGACACATTTTAAAGAGATCCCAAGACATCTCTTGAAAAACTATAAAAGAAAGAAGAGAGGACTTAGAGAAGAGTCCTGAAAATATTGGCAAGTTTTGAAAGTTCTTCTCTAGGGAGTTAGTTCGGAGAGATTTTCAGGAACCACTTTTTATTTACTTTATCATTTTTGTTATTTTGGTTTGAGTGATTGTAAAAGAGAAGAGATTCAAAGGAACTTTAAAAGTTTGGTGGAAGACTTGAGATAAGTTTTTATCTTTTTTGTTTTAGACTACTTTTGGTTTTAATCCACTTCTTGTTGGTTTGACAATGATTTCTACTTTTAAACTAAAGTGTGGTTTTGTTTTCTCCAAGTGTTGGTTTGACAATGATTTCTTCTTTTAAACTAAAGTGTGGTTTTGTTTTCTCCATAGATTCTGTTTGGTGGAGGATTTGAGATAAGTTTTTATCTTTTTTTTTAAACTACTTTTGGTTTTAATTGTGACTTCGTTATTTGAGATAAGTTTTATCTTTTATTTTAGACTACTTTTGGTTTTAATTGAGACTTATTGTTGATAAGTTTTTATGTTTCTGTTTTGAGACTACTTTTGGTTTTAATTGAGACTTGTTGTTGGTTTGACTGTTTGGCGGAGGACTTGAGTTAAGTTTTTATCTTTCTTTTTTGAGACTACTTTTGGTTTTAAATGAGACTTTTTGTTGTTTGACAATGATTTTTAAAGTGTGGTTTTGTTTTCTCCATGGATTCTAAGTAGTTTTCTTTATCTTTCTTCTTAAAATAATAAGTAATTAAGTTTTGGATGGAATTTGTGGAGAGTATTGATCTTTAATGTCGGAAGAAGTTGTGATGATTAAAATCCATGCACTTCATTTACTTCTTGATTTGGCCAATCCATATGTTAATATTTATTGTGAGAACATGTAAGAACCGGGCTGGTATTGTCTCAGTTAACAATGGAAAAGAATCACTTGAGATTGTATGAATGAGAATGTAGTTCACATGATTGAGTGCAAATAAATAAGGAAATATTCATTGATGGGTGTAGAGTTAGATGACTTTAAAGTGATAGGTTAAAACCCCTAACTTGGTTTATTGTTTTAGGTTCTGATACGAGAATGTTAGCCCCCAAGTGGAGGGAACCGAGGAAACTCTAGAGTGAGAGCTAGTATCTTCCCTGCCTAACCAGTCTTCAGAACTATTCAAACTTTAAATTAGCCAACGTTCTTTATAACATCTCTAGTAAAGGTAAAAAAATATTATTGCTCCTATTTGACACAACACAATTTGCATACTTCCACAACATAATTCCCATGCTTATTACTGATTCATGATAAGAAGAAAGATACTTTCATATTAAATACTTTTCACTACAAAAACTTTAGTTATATTTTTAAGTTGTTATTATTTCGTTAAAATATCAAAAATACCAAAAATATTTAAATTTTAAATTCCTCCAAAAATCATTTTTATAGTTCTACTGTTTCGTTAAAATATCAAAAATACCAAAAATATTTAAATTTTAAATTCCTACAAAAATTATTTTTAGTTTAAGTAATTATCTTTCGTTAAAATATCAAAAATACCAAAAATATTTAAATTTTAAATTCCTACAAAAATCATTTTCAGTTTAAGTAAATATCTTTTTTAAAATAGAAAAACTTTCTAAAAAGTGCATATTACGTAATCTTCCCTGTGGGTTCGATATATAGCTCTTAATCAAAAAGTCATATATTACTTGATAACGATACGTATACATGCGTAGTATCCCAATATAAATATATATAAATTAAAAAATTAAATTCTTATTTTTCTTTAGGATCAAGTTTTTGGTTTTGTTGCAAAATAAGGAAATATAAGTGAAAAATACCATTAGAATTATTGTTATACCGTGCATAAGCATTAAGTATCCAAGGATCATGTTTTTGGCGTCGTTGTCAAGGAAGAAAACTAAGTAATTTCTAATTTTAGAAAGTCTTATTTAAACTTTAAATATTGAATCTTATTTTGTATGTTTTATTTTATTTTATTTTATTTTATGTTAGTGTATGCGTAGTTCAGGTTCTGAAGGACTAGTGCCCTACGATTCTGAATTAGAAAGAACTATTAGAAAAATTACAAAAAATAAAAAAAATTAAAAATTTTGAAAAATCCAAAAAATTATAGAAATGGCAAACCAAAATAATCAAAATGCTGCAATTTATCAAGATTTTAGACCTTTAAGAGATTATGTCAACCCTACTGTAGATTAACTTCATTGTAGTATTCAAAAACCTACTATAATGATTAATTAGCCAACCCTACTGTAGATGAACTTCATTGTAGTATTCAAAAACCTACTGTAGTGGCTAACTCATTTGACGTAGATGAACTTCATTGTAGTATTCAAAAACCTACTATTGTGGCTAATTCATTTGAGCTTAAACTAGATGAACTTTATTGTAGTATTCAAAAACCTAATGTAGTGGCTAATTCATTTGAGCTTAAACCAGATATTATCCAAATGGTATCAAATAATCAGTTTGGGGGATCACCAACTGAAGATCCAAATTTGCATCTTACCAATTTTCTAGAATTATGTGCTACATTTAAATACAATGGTGTTTCAGATGATGCTTAAGACTTTGGTTATTTCCTTTCTCACTGAGGGATAAAGTTAAGATGTGGTTGAATTTGTTAACATCTAGATCTATCAGAACTTGGGGTGATTTAGCACAAAAATTCCTTGCTAAATATTTTCCACCAACCTATCAGAACTTGGGGTGATTTAGCACAAAAATTTCTTGCTAAATATTTTCCACCATCAAAAGCTATCAGAACTTGGGGTGATTTAGCACAAAAATTCCTAGCTAAATATTTTCCACCATAAAAAATTGTGAAGCTTAGAAATGATATTACATCTTTTAATCAGTTTGAAGGGGAATATATTTATGAAGCATGGGAAAGATTTAAAGAACTCTTAAGAAAATGTCCATACCATGCTATACTAGTTTGGTTAAAAATTCAAAATTTTTAAAATGGATTAGTTGGGTCTCTTAGATCAATTATCGATGCCACTGCCGGTGGTTCATTGATGTCAAAACTATTTCATGACGCTTATGCTTTAATTGAAGAGATAACTACCAATAATTTTCAATGGCCTTCTGAGAGGGTAAATCTAAAGAAAGTAGCCAACATTCATGAAACTAATGCATTTAATATGTTAGCAAATCAAGTTGCTGCAATTTCAAGGAAGTTAGACCAATTTGGAATGAATTTTTCACAACCAATTTCCATGATTGAAGAAATTCGTTAAGCCAAATAGTAGATTCTCAAGCATCATTAGAAACTTTGAATGCCGTAAATAATAAGGAAAATAACCGATATTCCAATTATTATAACCCAAGTTGGAAGAACCATCCCAACTTTAACTGGAATAACAATTCGGGTGGTAATAATCAACAATGGGGGAACAACCAAGTAAACCCATTGGGAAACTAGAACAATCAAGGGAATAATAATTATAGATCTACTTATCCTCCAAGTTTGAACAATAATACACAATTTATGGAGAAGAAGTTGTATATAGAAGAAGTGGTGTTTCAAATGGGAAATCAATTACAAAGTCAAGGAGCTACAATTAGAAACATTGAGAATCAACTTGAGCAAATAACAAATTCATTAAGTATTAGATCCCAAGGAACACTTCCTAGTAATATTGAATCAAATCCAAAAGGCTAGAATAATGAGCAAGTAAAAGCTGTTCAACTTAGAAGCAGAAAAAAGTTGAAAGGTAGGGGTTGAAAAGAAATTGAAGTAGAGAGAGAAGAAATTGAAGAATCAAAATAGGACGCTCCAAAAGATATTGAGAGACCTATTTCTCTGCTAAAAAAATGATTTAGAAAAACCACCACCTTCATTTCCTCAAAGACTTCAAGAAGTTGGATAAACAATTTTTAAAATTTCTGGAAATATTTAAGAAGCTTACAATTAATATTTCATTTGCTGAAGCCTTAGAACAAATGTCAAACTATGTAAAGTTTATGAAGGATATTCTTAATAGGAGAAGGAAGTTTGAAGATAAAGAGACTGTTGCACTTAGTGAGGAGTGCTATAATTAAGAAAAAGCTTCCCAAAAAGCTCAAAAATCCTTAGCTTCATAATTCCATGTGCGATAGGAAACAAATTTTATGGGAAAGCTTTATGTGATTTAGGTGCAAGCATTAACCTTATGTCATTATCAATATTCAAAAGATTGGGATTAGGAGAAATAACCTCCACTATTATAACTCTGCAGTTAGCAGATCATTTGATAACATACCCTAAAGGAATTATAGAAGATGTCCTAGTGAAAGTAGATCATTTATCTTTCATGTTGATTTCATTGTGATGGATATGCAGGAAAACAAAGAGATGCCTATCATTTTGGGGAGACCTTTCCTAGCTACAGGAAGAGCAATGATAGATGTGCAGAAAGGGGAATTAACAATGTGCGTCAAAGATCAAACTGTTACTTTCAATATTTCAAGATCAATGAAATATCCTGCAAAAGGTAAAGATGATGAATGTTATAGGATGGATGTTATAAGATATCTAAGTAAATATCATTTTAAAACAACTTATGAAAAAAAATCTGAAGAAAAAGATTTAGAACATGAGCAAGAAGAGGAATTATATTGATGTGAAGAACTTTTTAAGGAAGATTCAAATTATGTTCAAGAAAGTTTTGAAATTTTGGACACAGTAGACAGATAAATTATTTTGTCCATGAATTGAAAAACCTCCAGAACTTGAGTTGAAGTTACTTCCTGAACATTTAAAATATGTTTTTTTAGGAGATTCCTTTACTTTACCAGTTATAATTTCCTCAAAACTAACGATGGAAGAAGAAGAAAGGTTGATGAAAACTTTGAAATATTTTAAGAAAGTCTTTGGATGGACAATTGCTGATATTAAAGGAATTAGTCCTTCAATTTGTATGCATAGAATTCATATGGAAGAGAACTGCAAATTCAGGGTTGATCCTCAAAGGAGACTGAATCCTGTTATAAAAGAAGTTATTAAGAAAGTAATTTTAAAGTGGTTAAAAGCTGGAATTATCTACCCTATTTCAGATAGTACATGGGTTTGTCCAATTCACTACGTTCCTAAGAAAGGAGGAGTAACTGTAAGTGTGAATAAACATAATTAATTAATATCTATTAGACAAGTTACAAGGTGGCAAATATACATTGATTATAGAAAATTAAGTCTTGCCACTGGGAAAGATCATTTTCCATTACCCTTTCTAGATCAAATGTTGGATAAACTAGCTGGGGATAAATACTTTTGTTTTCTAGATGGATATATTTGTTATCACCAAATACAAATATCTCCGAGGGTAAAGAGAAAACAATTTTTAACAATCCTTATGGTACTTTTTCTTTTAGAAAGATGCCCTTTAGTTTATGTAATGCCCCTGCTACATTTTAAAATTGTATGAATTGGCAATTTTTTGTGATTTAATTGAAAAAGGGATTGAAGTATTCATGGATGATTTTTCAGTGGTTGGAACTTCAGTTGACTCATGTTTAGAACATTTATCTAAAGTTCTTAAGCATTGTGAAGAAATAAATCTATTCTTTGATTGGGAAAAATACCAATTTATGATAGTAGAAGAAATTGTATTAGGTCATCAAATATCAAAAAATGGTATGAAAGTGGATCCTGCTAAAATTCAAGTGATAGCTAATTTACCTTATCCAACAAATATAAGGAAAATTAGGAGTTTTTTACGACATGTTGGATTCTACAGGCGATATATTGAAGATTTTTCAAAGTTTGTTAAGCCTTAAAAAAATGTCATTTACTGGAGAAAGATGCAATTTTCAATTTTGATGAAGAATGCCTAAAAGCTTTTAACTTATTAAAAGAAAAATTAATCACGGCACTAATTATAGTTTCACCAAACTGGGGAAAACCTTTTGAATTGATGTGTAATGCTATTGATTATGCTATAGGAGGTTTTGGGACAAAGTTATGAGAAAATTATCAAAGTAATTTACTATGCTGGTAAAGCTCTTAATGAAAGTCAGATATGATAAAATTTTCAAAGTTATTTACTATGCTAGTAAAACTCTTAATAAAACTAAAATTAATATACAACAATTGAAAAAGAGTTCCTCTTAATGAAACTCAAATTAATTATACAACAACTGAAAAAGAGTTATTAGCAATAGTATATTTCTTTTGATAAATTTAGATCATATTTAATTGAAACTCATTGTGTAGTGCATACAGATCATTCTGCTATTAAGTACTTATTGAAAAAGAAGGATGTTAAACCTAGACTTATAAGATAGATTCTTCTTTTGCGAGAATTTGATTTTAAAATAGTAGATCGAAAGGGGATTGAAAATAAAATTGTTGATCATTTGTCCAGACTTGAGTTAGAAAAACCACTCTGTTTTGAAAAAGAAATTAATGAACATTTTCCAAATGAAAAATTGTTCACTATTAATGAATAGCGTGTTCTGTGGTATGCCGACATTATGAAATTTATTGCTAGTGATATTATACCCTATGGAATGACATACCAACAAAAGAGGAAATTTATTTTTGAAGCTAAGACTTATTTTAGGGATGACCCATTTTTATATAAACAAGGAAATGATCTAATTATTCGAATATGTGTACCATTAGAAAAAACTTATGAAATTATCCAAAAATGTCATGATTCTGATTTTAGGGGACATTTTGGTGTTGAAAAAATAGTTTACAATCTGGATTCTATTGGTCTACAATTTTTAGAGATGTTAATGCTTATATCAAAACTTCTAATAGATGTCAACGAGTAGGCAATATTTCTATAAGAAATGAGATGCCCCTCAATTATATGCTAAAAATTGAAATATTTGATTTTTGGGGATTAGATTTCATGGGACATTACATATCATCTTTCGAAAATTTATATATTTTGTTAGCAGTGGACTATGTATCCAAATAGATAGAAGCTGTTGCTTTACTCATTGTGATGCTCAAAGTGTTGCAAAATTTTTAAAAATAAACATATTTTGTATATTTGGGATGCCAAGAGTTATCAGTACTGATGGGGGAAGTCAATTCAGAAATTTTATAATGAAGAATTTATTAAAGAAATATCGTATAAATCATAGGATTGCTACTGCTTATCATCCTTAGACAAGTGGTTTAGCTGAATTATCCAATCGGGCTACTGCTTATCATCCTCAGACAAGTGGTTTGGCTGAATTATCCAATCGGAAAATTAAAAGCATTATGGAAAAATCTGTGAATCCAACAAAAATGGATTAGTCAGTCAAACTTGAATATGTTATGTGGGCTTATAAGACTGCATACAAAACTCCTATAGGAATGTCCCCATATAGGCTAATATTTTTGAAAGCTTGCCACTTTCAAGTTGAACTTGAGCATAAAACATATTGGGCGATTAAAGAGTTCAATTATAATTTGAAAGATGCTGATGAGAAAATATTATTGCAATTAAATGAGCTTGAAGAGATAAGGAATGAATCTTATGTGAGTGCCAAGATTTATATAGAAAAGATGAAGATGTGGCATGATGGAAGGATTATTACTAAAAATTTTCAGCAAGGGCAACAAGTTTTGCTATATAATGCAAGGTTAAGATTATTTCCAAGCAAACTTAAGTCCAGGTGGATGGGCCCATTTGTTGTGATGAAAGTTTATCCTTATGGAGCTGTGAACTTAACTCCTGGATGGGCCCATTTGTTGTGATAAAAGTTTATCCTTATGGAATTCGGTGGATATTAAAGATCCTAAGTCTGAGAAAATATTTAAAGTTAATGGACATAGACTGAAACCTTATTTTATTATGAGTCGGCATAAAATTAATGATGGAATGATGTTGGGTCAACCAGAATAAGCATTGGTTACGTTGGGCTGACGACGTATAACCAAGCATTTTGTGGGAGGCAACCCACAATTATCAGTGTGTTTTTATTTTGATTGTTGTTTTGTGTGTGATTAAGAGAATTTAGGTAGTATTTTTGAAACTACTATGTTTTAGTAAAGTTTTTAAGACATTATTTAGTGACCAAGACATGTTAGAATGAGAATTTGGATGTTAAGTTGACTAATGCAAAAATGTGCACTGACGCTTAAGCATTAGATCCGACGCTTAAGCGAGACAGTTTAAACACATGTGCGAAATTAATATTCTAGAAGATTTAACCACCAATTAGTTTTTAAAAACATGCCAAGGCAGTTTCTAAACGTGTCTAGGAGTTATTGGAAGAATTTAGGCCTATAAACAAAAGAGTTTTGTGAAGGAATTTCACTTCAGATCATTTCTAGCCCTAAAAGTATAAGAGAAAGTGAGATTTAGAGAAAATGACTTCATGGGAGATGGATTTGAAGAAGAAGGAAGAAACCATGAGGAAGAGATTCATTAGTCAAAGTGCACAAGAGATGTATAAAGGTTTCTTAGCAGTTAGTATTGAAGGGATATTAGAGAAGATCAACAAAATTGAGAATACTATGGCTTTATTGGAGACCAAGGTACTTGAGTTGCATGCACATCTAGAGCATATTGGATGGCAATTGAAGATGCAATTTAGCTATATAAGTTATATAGAGGAAGTAGATAAGGTGATGTTCATAAAATAGAAGTGGATTGAAGAAGATAGTATCAGAGCTCGTCACCACCGTCTGTTTTATCAACTCTATATTCCTGGAGAGACTAATGAAAGACAGGATATTGTTCCTTTGAATGAAGAATGAAATTTAGTGTTAGAATTTGTGTGTTATAAGTTGTTGTTTTCAAGTGGTTTAGTGTTTAAGTCTTGTTTTTAGTATTTATGACTTCTTATATGTGTTTAATTATGAAATGATTGTTGTGCATTTGTATTTAAAAAAATTTTCTCATCCAAGACTATTTGGAGTGAGAATTAAGTGTTTAAACGTATTTGTACTTGTTTGTGAATTAATATAAGTTTGTTTGTGTAAAAATTTGTGTTATTTTTAACCTCGAATTGAAATTA
Source organism: Phalaenopsis hybrid cultivar (assembly GCA_002079205.1). Classification (NCBI taxonomy): domain Eukaryota; kingdom Viridiplantae; phylum Streptophyta; class Magnoliopsida; order Asparagales; family Orchidaceae; genus Phalaenopsis; species Phalaenopsis hybrid cultivar. The sequence goes on along the minus strand of JXCR01147536.1, from coordinate 78,959 downwards.
TTATTATGGAGAATTTTGAGAGAGAGAGGAGTTATAGGAAGTTGAAAATAGTCATTTAAGTGCTATGAGACCATTTAGGAGTGGTTTACTTAGGACAATAGTGCATTTTATTTTAATTTGAAATTTTTTAAAATCGTGCACTAGTGCCTAAGCGCAATATCTCGCGCTTAAGCGCGAGCCAACCCGAGAGGCAGGCGCCTAAGCACCATTTACCCGCGCTTAAGCGCCGGTTCACAAAAACCGGTTCACGAACGGTTAAAAGTGAAATTTTAGTGAGTCAAAAGAAGTTGAAAATAGTCATTTAAGCGCTATGAGACCATTTAGGGGTAGTTTACTTAGGCAAATAGTGCACTTTACTTTAATTTGAAAATTTAAAAATCATGCACTGGTGCCTAAGCACCATATCTCGTGCTTAAACGCGAGCCAACCCAAGAGGCAGGCACCTAAGCACCATTTACTCGCGCTTAAGCGTCGGCTCACGAAAACCGGTTTGCGAACGTTTAAAGTGAAATTTTGACCCGAAAATCACCATTTTTACGCCTCCTGTCACCTTAAACCTCTCAAAATCATGATTTTGGAAGGCTATGACACATTTAAAGTGAAGATATCTTGGTGGAATCAAGTGAAATTTGCTAGATACAACTTCCTTGAGGTAAGTACTTTACTTCTATGCAAAAATTTTGGATTTTCACTATGTATTTTGAGCACATTTAGAGAAATTCAAAAATTTACTATTCATGATAAAAAATGAGAAAAAGATTTATGAAAATTGCATGGGAAGTGTAGTTTATATTTTGGAAGTATGGTTTAGTAATTTAGACTTGATTTTTGAAGTTATTTTTGGAATTTATAAAATTTGTAGAATGACACCAAGAATGAAGAGGAGCAAAGGAAAGAGCCCTTTCGATTCGAGTAAATTTGTTAGTTCAAAGACTCGGGATTGGCACAGTGATGCGTTGCAATCACGGAAACTGATTCAGGAGCGGTGTTTTAGGAATCTAGGTGGAGACGTAGAGGATTTGATCGTTCGCCGACAATGGGAACAATTCTGTTGTTTCTCTATTGTGGCTATTATTTCTGTTGTTAGTGAGTTCTATGCAAACCTCCCTGAGGTTGAAGACAATAGAATCATGGTTCGAGAAAAGTTGGTACTTTTTTCACGGGAGGTAATACACTTGTTTTATCATTTGCCACTTGATATGTTATGTTTATATGCAAATTATAGTCCGACTTAAGTGGAGTTAGATGAGATTATTTCTTACTTGACTGTTGGAAGAGGACTTTGGAAGATTACTAATGAGAGGAGAGTCAACTTCCCAACTTCAAAGTTATGTGCACCTTTAAAGTCCTGGCACTATTTTATTTCTGCTCGTCTGCTACCAACAAATCATCTCAGTGAAGTGATCAGAGAGAGAGCGATGTTAAATTATTGTATCTAGGAAGGAAAGCTCATCAACATGGGAGCTTTAATTCATCAAACTATCATCAGTTCTGCCACTGCAGTTACTACCGTAGGTCTGAGATTCGCTTCCTTAATCTTTTCTTTGTGTGATCAGGCTGGAGTTAAATATGATAGCTGGGAGGAAATGATGTCACCTCTAAAGCCCATCACTAAGGTGAATGTGAAGACTTATTCTGAGCATTCAATTTTTGGTTGGAGAGGAGGATGTTCTAGGAGTTATGGAATGGAGACGTCTATTGCTTCTACTTCTGCTGCTTCTACATCTAGACAATATACCTCACGTGCTTCTACATCTAGAGGTGAGTCTACTGAGACCCAAGATCAATTATTGCAGAGGATGATGGATAATATCAACTATACCGTTGATAGGGTACAAAATTTAGAGCGTTTTGCATATCATACTAATAGGTATAATAGGAGAAAAAGTGATTATAAAGAGAAATTTCACTCATTTTTGGAGAGCCTCATTAGGGGTAACTAAGGAGTGCAATTTCCTCCATATCCTGATTATCAGCCTGCAAAAGTTTGGGATAGCGGTGATTTAGAGGTTGAGGAGTATAACTGAGAGACTTATTTTTATGATTGTAATATGATATGAACTATGTGGCCTGGGCTTGCTACATTTGCATCTTTGTGATGATATGTAATATGTATTGTGTTTTGGACTTTTGTATTTTATTGTTATTGTCATGTTTGTGTTAGTTAGTAGTTTGTTTTAAAATTCTAGGGTAGTAATTATTGTGATTTTATTTGATTTAGTTAGTTTAGAACTTAACTTAATTCTATGTCTTTTGTAAAGTTGAAAATCTTGCTAGCTTAAATCTTAAATTTGAAACTTAGAAAACTGCTACCCTATATTTTTCTTTTATCTTGTTAGTGTGTTTGTTTTTATGTTGAGACTGTGAAGTCAAAGTTAGTGTGTTAGTTTGTTTTTATGTTTATACCCACTACTTAGAAGTCTACTGAATCTCTACATGTTAAATTGAAATGAAAATATTAGAAGATTTGATCAAAATTAATTTTACTCCTCTTTTAAGTTTTATACTTATATCATTAGGGTATAAAAATTCATGTTAGCAGTTATTTTAATTTTCATTCATGTTTATTTATATTTGATGTTAAACTGTTTAATCTATTAAAAATTTAAGTTTGGAGGGGATGAAAAATATTAAAAAAAAATTATTTTATTTATTCTCAAATGAACTACAGTGAATTTGATTTGAAAAGAAAAATTGATCATGTATATGAAGTTATATTAGGGAAGTAAAATTTAATTTTAGAAATGAGTAAGAGAATTTAGTTGAAATCTTGAATAATGAAGAAAAACTTTAAAAAGTTTTTAGTGTAGAAAATGATTAATATAAGTAACTATCTTTACTAGGAAACATTGTATTTTAGAAAATTTTAGAAATTTAGACTTTTATTTTTAATAGTTAAATTTCTTTATTAAAAATAATTTTCAAAGCTATTATTATATTTATAAAGTAAAAGTTTTGTATCAAGACTTTGCTTTAGGAAAGGAAAAGTAGAATTCAAAATTATTAAAGGTCTATCCAGATATAGTAATCCATGCCTTAAAAAAGAAAAGAAAAAGAAAAAGAAAACGAAAAGAAAAAGAAAAAGAAAAAAAATGAAAAGAAGAAAAAGTGAGGGAGGAGAAGCTTGAGAATTAGTGCCTAATCAAAAATTGGTTCTACATTTGATCTTTTTAAAGTATAAAACTTGAGAAAATCTTAAGCTTATAGATATAACATAGTAAAAAAAATTATTCTTAATAAAAATTTTAAAGTAGATATAATAAAAGAACTAAATTCTAAATTTGGAATACTTACAATATTTTTGAATTAGATTGGAACTCATATTTTCATCTTTCTTAACATTAAAAATTTCTAAACTTTAAGTTGGTCTCATTTACTGAATATTTTTTCTAAATTGGAATACTATATTTCTAAATCTAAATTTTAGTAACTCCTAAAGAAACTCATATACATATCATACATATTTAGTTTTTAAAGATTGAAGTGTCACTTGAGGACAAATAACATTTTACGTTTGGTAGATTTTGATATGCCTAAAATATATAGTATTTTCAGACACATTTTTATACCTATTTTTTAGATATTGTGTTTTAATGGAAGATATTTTTATGTTTTTATTTCGGGTACAGGTAAAACGATGAAAAATGCTTGAAGGAGTAAAAAAGGATCAAATTTGGAGCAAATAAGTGAAAAATGTGCAAAAGTGTTTTGACGCCTAAGTGTTAGATCTGGCACTTAAGCGTCGGTTAAACAGAGAAGGCCGAGCCTAAGCGTCTGAGGCACCGCGCTTAAGCGACAGTGGCAGTTATTGGATGAGTAAATTTGGTTTTTGTAAATTTTGAAAAGGTTTTTGAGGCACCTATTGGCTTAATAGGTGGTTGCAACCACCATGGAAGAAAATTATTGCAAAAAGATACACTGCATGGGGAAATACATCAAATCAAGACACATTTTGAAGAGATACCAAGGCACCTTTTGGAGAATTATAAAAGAAGAAAGATTGACACATTGAAAGGGGTCCTGAAAGTACTGGAAAAGCTTTAAAATTTCTAAAATTAGAGAGATAGTTGGAGAGACTTTCAGGCACCACATATTTATCCTTTTTTTTAGTTTTATATTGAGAGTGTTGTATAAAGAAGAGATTACAAAGAGACTTCAAGAGTTTGGTGGAGGACTTGAGATAAGTTTTTATCTTTTATTTTAGACTACTTTTGATTGGTGGAGGACTTGAGATAAGTTTTTATCTTTTGTTTTAGACTACTTTTGGTTTTAATTGAAATTAAGTTTTTATCTTTTATTTTAGACTACTTTTGGTTTTAATTGAGACTTGTTGTTGGTTTGATAATGAATTCTACTTTTAAACTAAAGTGTGATTTTGTTTTTTCCGGGGATTCTGAGTAGTTTTCTTTATCTTTCTTCTTAAAAAGATAAGTAATTAAGTGTTGGATGGAAGTTGTGGAAAGTATTGATCTTTAATGTTGGAAGAAGTTGTGATGATTTAAATCCATGTACTTCATTTACTTCTTGATTTGGTCAATCCAGATGTTAAAATTTGTTGCGAGAACATGTAAGAACTGGGTTGGCATTGTCTCAGTCAACAATTGGAAAGAATCACATGAGGTTGTATGAATGAGAATGTAGTTCATATGATTGAGTGCAAATAAATAGAGAAATATTCATTGAAGGGTGTAGAGTTAGAGGACTTTAAAGTGACAGGTTGAAGCCCGTAACTTGGTTTATTGTTTTAGATTCTGATATGAGATGTTAGCCCCTTTAAAGTGACAGGTTAAAGCCCCCAACTTAGTTTATTATTTTAGGTTCTCATACGAGAATGTTAGCCCCCTGGATGGAGGGAATCGAGGGAACTCTAGAGTGAGAGCTAGTATCTTCTCTGCCTAGCCGGTCTTCAGAATAAACTTTAAATTAACCAATGTTCTTTATAGCATCTCTAGTAAGGGTAAAGAATATTATTGCTTCTATTTAGAACAACACAATATGCATACTTTCACAACATGATTCTTATACTTATTACTGATTTAAAACAAGGAGAAAAATATTTTCATATTTATTGCTTTTCTTCTACAAAAACTCAAGTTATCTTTTTAACTTTGTTCTTTTTTTGTCAAAATATTAAAATTACCAAAAATATTTAAACTTTCTTTACTGTGAAAATGTTTTTAGTTTAAATAATTGTCTTTCTAAAAATAGAAAGTTTTCCAAAAAGTGTATATTGCATATTTTCCCTGTGGGTTCGATATTCAGGTCTTATTCAAAAAGTCCTATATTACTTGATAATGATACGTATATTTGTGTAGTATCCCAATATATATAAATTAAAATTTTTCTTCAAGATCAAGTTTTTGGTTTTGTTGCAAAATAAGGAAATATAAGTGAAAAATATAATCAGAATTATTGTTATAATGTTGCATATAAGCAGTTTCGGGATCACTTGGTGTTGTACACTAGGGTCTTCTCAGAAAATAACAAAAAAAGAATTTTGGACTGTGTATTCGACCTGAGAGACAGAGGTCGAGCTAGTCAGCTGAGGCCGAGAACTTATTTAGAGCCGCAGAAATGGATGTACGAAAAAGGAAGAATAATCATTCAATGTGGATGTTGCTACAATTTTATTGAAGATAGGCAAGGGAACCCCCCTAGAATCTTAAGATACAATGAGGTGGATCCAATGCCTTATGGAATAAAAAGAATGTTCAAGAGGCTAGTTCAATGGAGTATATTACCACTCGACTGCATCCCGTATAGCTGCATAATTAATATTTACGAGAAGGGGGATTGGATTCCTCCCCATATTGACCACCATGACTTCGTCAGATCTTTTTGCACAGTGTCTTTCATGAGCATAAGCAACATAATCTTTGGAAGAGAAATCTACATCAATGGCCCTGGAGAATTCAGAGGGTCCGTTGAGATTCCACTGTCAATGGGATCGATAGTGGTTTTAAAAGGAAATTGGCCGACTTGGCCAAACATTGCATCCCGGGAGTGCGATATCCCAGAGTATTTGTAACATTCAGAAGAATGCAAGATAGCAAAATACCACAGGGGGTTCTGTTTGGACCAAAAATTGGAAGAACTACAGCCTTATGTGCTATGAGAAGGTTGCGCCTCTAAGTACACGTAAAGAGAGTTATTGTCTTAGAACGTGGCTTAGTAGGTCAGCTTAATCAGGAGCTCACCCCGCCGAGGATGGACGGTCAGTGGACACATTTTTGTACTTTATTTAATGCAGTAGATATGACAAGACATGTATCATATATGTTCAGCTTGTGATATGTATTCAATATATGATGTTTCAGATGTATTCAACATGTTGTCTTTTGATACTTCAGCATGTACTCAATCTGTAACTCGAGTTGAAGCAGATTAATGAAATTTCTTTCAAATTTCAACTTGCTTGTCAAATTAACCTCTTCGTGTGATTGATAAAAGAGCCATGGAACCATACGTTTGTTCTAAATTATAATGAACAAAGAACGATACAACGAAAGCATGATATTAAAACTAAACATATTTTTGAAAATCAATCAACGAAAATTAAATTTTGAAAATATATTACGATAATTAAATATGATAAAGACAACAAGAAAAGAAAATGATAAATTTCTTGATTTTTTTTTATCTCAAGTTCGAGGTTTCTTACTCTTTGCTTGCGCGGCACGACTATCTTGGTCGGCACCAGTTTTCTTCACATCCCCGCAGAATTTCACATTCTGCTCAAAATCTCACAAAGTTTCACAGTTTTTCCTCACCAACACCAATCTTCACATGACACATATCTATGAATTCAACACCACAAATTCTCTACATTATTTTCATATTGTTCTAGGGGACAGTACCGAGATGCTAATTCTTTTCTCGTTACCTCACAGGGTGGATGTGAGTCCTTAAGCTTTTCTTCCTAATGTAACCCATATCTTCGAGATAGGTTTAAGACCACCTTAAATAAAGTAAGACATCATATTCTCATCCTTTGAGCTCAGTTTAAGACCACCTTAACTGAATTAATGCATATGATTCTCTACCCATATCTTCAAGATAGGTTAAAGACCACTTTAAATGGAGCAAGTCATCCTATTCTCATCCTTTGAAATCGGTTTAATACTACCTTCAATGGAGTAAGGCATCTGATTCTCTACCCATATCTTTGAGATAGGTTTAAGACCACCTTTAAAGGAGTAAGGCATCTTATTCTCACTCCTTTGAGATCGGTTTAAGACCACCTTAAATAGAGTAAGTCGTCCTATTCTCATCCTTTAAGATCAGCTTAAGACCACCTTAAATGGAGTAAGGCATCTGATTCTCTACACATATCTTCGAGATAGATTTAAGACCACCTTAAATAGAGTAAGGCATCCTATTCTCATCCCTTTGAGATCGGTTTAAGACCACCATAACTGGAGTAAGGCATCTAATTCTTTAACCATATCTTCGAGAAAGGTTTAAGACCACCTTAAATGGAGTGAGGCATCATATTCTCATCCTTTGCGATCGGTTTAAGACCACCTTAAATTGAGTATGGCATCTGATTCTCTACTCATACCCTCAAGATAGGTTTAATACCACCTTAAATGGAGTCAGGCATCTGATTCTCTACCCATATCTTTGAGATAGCTTTAAGACCACCTTAAATTGAGTAAGGCATCCTATTCTCACCCTTTCAGATTAGTTTAAGACTACCTTAATGGAGTAAGGCATATGATTCTCTACCCATATCTTCGAGATAGGTTTAAGACCACCTTAAATGGAGTAAGGCATCTTATTCTCATCTTTGGAGATCGGTTTAAGACCACCTTATATGGAGTAAGGCATCTGATTCTCCCACTGGGATTGACACCCGAATTTCAATTCCCATTTTGGGGTCAATACCTAAAACCTAATTCTCATCCTCCAATATACTTGAAGCCTGATAATTTGAAATTCACTTTCTAAATCCCCAGCGGGAGTTCCGAGTTCTCTTTCTGATTGGATATTCACTTGCTAGTTCCCCAACAGAAATAACTCTCACTCAAACCTACTCTTTGTTCTAGGTCTGTTGACCTAGAAAATCTGTGTTGGTTTTGTTTATCTTGTTGGTTAACGCCAAAATGTGTTGTGTGATTTCTCGGCACACCAGACCTATTGAGGATCTATCTGTTAACCTCATTTTTGGTTGAGGTCTAGCTTTGTCTTCTTTAGTAGCCTAGAGTCTAGCCATAGGATTTTCCTGTTGACTATTCCTAGAGAACTAGAAGGAACCCCTCACCATTAGAAATTCCAGATTCTTCTTTGCTCAACTTGAAGTTCCACATATTGGTCATAACCTCTAGCACTTAGTAGGAGGGGTCAGTATGGGGGAACTCAAGTGGAGCCTCCCATAGGATGGTCAGACCTTAGGACTAACCCTGGGTGGTTTGGTTTTGATTTATATGACTTGCATACACTAAACTTTCTTACATACCCCAAACCCTAAGACCCCTCAATTTGGTCTCAGATTCCTTTTGAAAAGCTCATATGAATGAACCTATACCCCTAGTCTTTGACTAAGAGGGTTAGAACCAGCATATTGAGTATCCAAAATGAGTCCTCACATGGCTCTTATTGGTTTGGCATTACTTCATGGCTTACTTGCTCATTCAAGCCCAAAATCACCAAATTACCAAAATACCACTACAACTCTGATTTTTTCCAAAAAAATCCCAAAATTACCCAAAATACCCAAATTTGTCCAAAAGTCATTTCAAACCATTCTCCACCACCCAATTTGACCAAAGTCACCAAATTCTCAAAATACCCCCAAAATTACCAAAATGCCCCTCATGACCCAAAAATTCCCAAAAATTTCAAAATCATCCCAAATATTCCCAATTTCAATTTTTAATCATCACATTAACCCAATTTGACCAATTTTACCCAATTTGACCAAAAGCCCCAAATTGCCCTTAAAGGCCCAAATTTCCCCCAATTCATTCTCAATCTTTAGCCCAATTGACCTCAATCTTGCCCAATTTCAATTTCAAACCGAAATTGAGTATCCCTAATCATAATCTAAACAAAATTCAAGCACAATTTAACCTAATTGCAAGCCCAATTTTACCCAAATAAAAAAGCCCCAATTTTGACCATATGACTAAATTCAATTCAAATCACTTGAAATCACTTCCAAACTTTTCATGAGACACTCCTACATCAAATTCAACATTCAATTGATCTAAATTTTAGCCCAAATTCACCTCTAATTTTAAAATCCCAAGTCCACCACATCTAATTCCAAAAGCCCAAATCCAAGGCCCACATGATAACTTCTTTTCTCTTCAATATCTCTTTAATCAAAATCAATTCCTAAGCTCTAAATATATAATCAAATGACTCCAAATCAAGCATCACGCCAAATTTCACCAAAAATACCAAATAAATCCAAAATCCCATTTCATGTAAAAGACATGCAAGCCATGAAGCCACTCCCAAGCCACAGGTGAGCCATGAGAGCCTTGCCAATTTCAAATGTCCTTAAGATCCTTTTTAACCAACTTTATGAAACACCCAAACCTCATGCTTATGACAAATCGCTTGGATAGAGACATCACCATGATGATTAAGCTGAATCATCTGATTTCCCTCAGCATCCAAACCATCCTTGGTGACTGAACCAAACCCCAAACCATGACTTGACCCAATTTGACCTAAAATGACCCTTCCTCCATCCTATTTTAATTCAACACCTTTACACATGGCCAACCCTAATTGACTTCACCAAAACCAAGCCCTGACCTCCTTGAGCTGGATGGTGACCCCTCCCTGGTCAGCTGGCCACCTAGACTGCTGGAAAACCCATGTCCAAAGGCTCCACCTAGGCCAAAACTCAAAATTGAACCCAACCAAGTTGGCTCATTCCAATTGGATTGTTGCCCCTTCCTCCCCTCCACCTAAGCAGCTTATGGCACCCACCAATTGCCTCTAATGGCCTCTCATTCCTCCTTTATTTAAACCCACCCTCCATGGCCAAGAAAAGAGAGCTTGAAATTCTTTGGGGAGACTCTGCCAAATTGATCCTAGAGCTTCTTCAAGACCCACTAAGTTCAATCCAACCATCCTCAAGCCCTCAAACCCACTACCCGAGCTCAATTTTGGAGTTCAAAATCAAGCCCGAAATAGGACATCCCTCTAAACTCCACCAAATCCAAATTAATTGCACCCACACCATCCCCTAAGTGAGAGAGGAAGATTCCCCATAAAAGCCCCATCACCAGACCACCCAAGGGAGGACTTTGATTGAACCCCTAAATTGGCCTTGGTCAAAATCATACCTAGGCATTTCACCACAGCTCGAGGCTTCATCTAGAAGTTCTTTGGACTCAAGGCAAGCTTTTGGAAGTACCCAATCGAGGCCACACCTTTTGGGCAAAGGTATTGAAACCTAATCCTAAACTGAGCTTCATTTGATTCTCCATGCTCAAAGAATTGATGTAAGGCTTAATTAACCGTATGGATATGTTCTCCTAGTCTAGACGAGACTATATGAGCAAACCACATTTTATTTGATTGATTATCGAGCGAGATATTAGGTCTAGAAGTTGGACGGCTTGCGGGTTTGATCTGTTGGGGGTCGATGACGGTGCACCGTTGGAACAAGCGTGTATCATATGAAATGTCAGGATTACGTTGGACGTGAGCAGAGTTCATAAAGCGCGGGCTGATTCAGATGGCGGCTTCCAATCCCGTGGTGACGTGTGATCTTTTGACGCGTACGAGGATGAGTTGGATAAGTAGAAAAATATGATTTTTCTTATTTATTTAAATGACCATATCTTAGAAAATTCATATCTTTGTGTAGAAAAATCACAAAAATTAAATAAAAATACCCTCTTGCTCAGTGAACAGATGAGAACAATGTGAAAATTGTTTCATTTTTGTTTGATGCATGTATTATATTAATTAATTAAATAGTGTTTTTCTTATTTAAATTTTTCATTTGCATAGAAATTTCACCATGGCATGGGACCATGAGGCTTTTGATTTATATGCTGCTAGGCATCTCCCTTGATTTTTCCAAGGTCAGGGGGCATCTCTAACCAAAAATATCTAATTTTCAAGTTCATGGTCCCTGTTTTGGTAAAATAACTATAAAAATTAAAATACTCATCATAAAAATACAAAATTTATTTTGGTAGGTTCACTGTGGTCGGAGGACACTGGGAAAAATATAAATTTGGTTTAACTCATTAAAAATAATCTTAATTATTACAAACCCTAAAAAATGAAATAAAGTTAATTTTGAGTAATTATAAATGTAAATGATATAAAAATCATTCTCCACTGTAATTTAATGTCAGAGATGCTTCTCATTAAAATTTCAAGTCAATTGGAGTTAATTTGATCATTCAAATGGATTAATCAAGTGAAATTACATTTTTGGCATTAAAATAATTATAATAATTAAAATACTACTTTAAAAATTACCAAAATTGGTTTTAGGAGACTTTTATGACCAGAGGAACCTAATAAAAATAAAATTAAAATTAAAATAAATACTTCATTTTTTAGCTATTTTTGGGCATTTAAATCATTGAAAATTAATTAAAAAACATAAAAATTGCAAAATTGTAAAAGCACACTAAAATGTCACATTTGTCTTCCTGGTCACTTGGAATCAATTAAAATAATTTTTCTAATTTTCTAAGTCAAGATATTAATTTTAAAGGCTTAAAAATGAATTTTCACTAATTTTTCACTAAAATAATTTCAATAATTAAAATATAAATCAAAAAAATATGAAATTTCTTTCTTTGAGTTCCCTGGGCTTAGAGAGATTTAATAAAAATATAAAATTTAATTTCTACTTAAATAATTTTTATATTTAATTAATGCTCAAAACAAACAAATAATTTTAATAATACAATTAAAACTCTAAAAATTAAGAAAATTGGTCTAAGTGGTCTTCTGACCTAAGTCAACTTCCAATAATTTTCTAAGGACAGAAGTTTTGTTTTTGTTGAGTGATTAAATTTTCATTGGAAATCCCTATTTTTGCATTAAAAATAATTATAAAATTAATTAAATCAAGAAAAATCACATTTTCTTCTCTGATATTTTAATTAACCAATGAATGGGACAATATAAAATTTTCAAGTCATTTGAGTCTAATTTAATGAATTATAGGGTATTAGGGTCTTAGGGGCAAAATGATAATTTTGAAATTTATGTCTTAATTAATATTTAGGCTTAATCAAAGGGCTAAATGGACAACAAATAATCTTAATTGATATGTTTTGATGATTGGAATATGAAAGGGATAAATGGTAGTAACCAACCTCACTTTGGTCTTGTAAAGGATAAATTTGTAATTTGCTTAAAATTGATGAAATATGAAAGAATATTTAAATAAAAAATACTAAGGTGGTTTTTTGAAGATCATAACTCACTGATTTTAAGCCCTAATTAATGGTTTTAAAATGACTTATAATTCATGATAAAGATTAAAGGTATAAACATTTAAATCTTTTTCTAAAATTACAAATCTACCCATTAATTTTTAAGGGTTTAGTAGTGAACTGGGCCCGATCAAAATTTTGTTTAATGAGATATAGAAAATAATCTATAACTAATTCAAAACTTTTTAAAACACTATAAACCCACCCTTAAAATCAAAGTGCTAAGTTTCTTAATTAGACCAAATTGCCCCTAACGACCTTTACTTATATAATTTATAAAAAAACATCAAGTGATAATTACCCCATCCTTAGAGTTGGCTAGAACATCAATTCATTGAGCATAAGGGTATGATATGGATGAGTTATTAAGCAACATAATAAGTTTGAACAAACTCGGGACTTTTCAAGGGATTGTGAGATGTCTGGGGCCTGGTCCTTGGACCTTTCTCATATTTTTTTGGATATCTTGAAGTATGATTAAACTCATTATATCTTGCTTGAAAAATCATCTATACTTTTAAATGAATAGGACTCACTAAGATATGACATAAGATCTAATAGACATACCTTAAACTTATACTTCCTACTTTNATATATATATATATATATATATATATATATATATATATATATATATATATATCTATATGTGTGTGTTATATTTAAAATTTGGACGGTTAATATGTTATATTAATGTTTTGGGTGGTTAGTATATAAAGACCCCAGTAAATGAATATGAAAACAAACATTGATTGATCAAGTAAAAAGATTTTATATTCTTAATCTTTTAATCAAATATGATTTTCTTTTAAGAAAAATAAAATAATTATACTCTTTTGATGATAGAATGTCGGAAAGAATAAGAATCAGAAAATTCCTTAACATTTGGAGTGGGACCATATTCGTATTTTATAATTTTCAAAAAATACACATCTTTTCTATTGTCTTATTGGAAGGATGTTTTTTTTTTCTTAAGATTGCATTTTATAAAAAAAGTCTCGTCTTTTTTATTCCTATTTTAGCTTATCATATATTTAGAAATATAGAATTAAATTAAATACACATAATTATTTCATATTTATTCATACCAAAAACTTTATCTCTTTCATCTTAATGGGATTACTTTAAAAATGAATAAATATTAAAATAGTAAATAATATATATTTAATTATATATATAGTCTCACATATTTCATTATTTTTCCAAAAGATTATACTTTTTGAATGTTTCTTCGTTAAAGAAACAATGAATAATAAGATTATTGATGATTTAGTATGTAATATAGTATTTCTTGTAATGACCATTCCACATACATTGGATGAAGATGATATATACAATTATAAACTTATTCAGAAAACTACGTGGCTACTTAAATATGTAACATAAAGTCACATTTTCTTGGATTAAATGTCAGCCTCCCAATATTTTGCTTGCTTAATTCGCCTGCAAAAACTTGATGGAAATCATGTAAAATTGTAAATTATAATTTGCATTATTTTGGGGTTTGTTCAATTGATTTATTAAACTCAAGCTAATGGGCTATCGCACAAATGAGGGTATGTCATTGCTTAGTCACCTTTAGGAGAAAATATTATGTTCGGATGGATGTTGGTGTGGATCGCATCATTCTGCTTGCACAATGGCGTGGTGAGATCCATGCTGATCTCCACCATTAAAGCGTACATCTTGATATATTAAAAGAAGGCCACGATATAATGAGTAAATGCTTAGAGGAAAAGCAAGAACTCGTTAACTAGATGGAAAAAGTGAATATATGAACTCCTTAGCCAAAGTTCAGTAGAAATTATTTATAAGATAAATTGAATTAATTATAATTTGATTTAGGGTTGAGGGTATGTTAGATGAAATTATTTCAATTTGCTATTCTTTTTGAGGCATCTACATTCGTACTAACACCTAAACTTTATAATTATATACCAGTCAAATCTTTCATATCATATCACAATTTCATAATTAAACTTTTAGATCGTGAAATGCATTGATGTGTTGGTGTGCATATAAAAATTAAATTTTAGATGTTAAATATATAAATACGTAGGAATTGAGCGATGTGTATTTCTTTTTCTTATTGAAAAAAAAATCATTAAATTTTAAATAAATACCAATTAAAAGTTAGAATAAATTGTGCCCATATCTAATTTCCGGTGGCACTGTTAATGATCAATTGTGTTGAATCAAATAAAGTTCAAGTTGAGTTTGTACATAACCTACTTTTTAAAGTCTCGCTCAAAATTATTTTTTAGTTTATCATACGAGTAATAATCAAGTTTTAATCGAGTATAATTAGATTTATATATTCTATTTAAAATTGTTTAAATTCATTATATATCATTCAATTTGCTTGCTGAACTTTATATATTAATAATAACATATTTTCATTGTACAAACCCTTCTGTTAATGCACATAATCTCTAAAGTATATAAGACAAAATTTTAAAAAAAATGAATATAAAATAAGTTATCAAATAAATAATTAAGTCATCATTAGCCAAACATTTCGACTAATTTTCTAGCAATATAATAATCAAACAAGAGCAGGATCACAAACACAAATGAGCAACCAGTTCATTGCTCAAACTTGATCATTCATAACAACAAACTTCTCAAATTTTTTTAGACCATTTCAACAATAAATGTCAATAAACATACAAGAAGTCTCATACAAATGAATATTAAATTATTCATTGAATGTGCTCATTCACTTTCCATGGTAATTTTAAGGGGCTTAGCCTCATACATATAACAACGAAAATATTGTTATTGACGCATCTTACATCCCAAAATTTATTTTTACGAAATCAACATTTTCTTTAACTTCCTCGTCCAACATCTCCTCCCATGATCTTCTTCAATGTCCTATTACCTTGCTCTGGCAATATGGTTGCGGGAAATGAGAGGTTTCAGGCTGAGAAGAAAAGTTGTAGGTGGAAGTGAGACGTGGGGATGTGGGGCTTATTAGAGTAGGAGGAATTGTTGAAGACTAGTGGTTTGGGATGTTGTTGCGGTGGAAGCTTGCGTGAGAGGATCAATTGGGGCATTCGGTTGTGTGAGGAGTCATTAGAGAGAGTATAGGGGATTCGAGTACTAGGAGAGGAGAAAGGGGAATTCGGTCTGTACGCGTGAAGTGCGGCTGGGATGCTCCCTAACGTGAGGAGATGTTGGAGACGAATGTTAACAGAAGTGCCGATTTCGTCAAAAATTAAACTCTGGAGTGCGAGATATGTAAATAGCAACATGTTCAGTGCCATATAAGTAAAAACCATCATAATTTTAAATTTAAAACTAATACTCCCAAGAGCTTATTCTAATACCCTTTTCTATCTATAAAGGCATTAATGACTTCCACATACAAACCTCTTGAGCAATGTCACACTCACGCCAACATTCCTATTTGCCATCAACTCGTCCTTGACGTTTCAGCAGACCATGTGATAAATCCAGCTCACATTCTTCACAAGATAAAGAGCTTTTATGGTATCAAAAGCTTGTTCGACTCTACTTTTAGGCACTTGCTCACACGTGCCAGAAACTTCTTTGACTGCTGTACGCGTGCACCAGGACCTCTTTCTTCTTTATTTCATAAAGCATATAATTTGGATGTTGAAAGAATTAATTATAATTATTTGAACTTAATTATTACTTTGTTTGAAATCTCGCCATCTTGATGAGACTATTAGGGTCTGTTTGGGGCAGCAGCGACTGATAAGCTAAGCGCGGTGACTATTATAATTTTTTATTTTTTATGGGAAAGTCAGACCTCTACCATAAAGTTGTCATAGGTGTGGTATAAAAACGATGTTTTTGACGTTTTGAAAGCGCATAAGCTGCCAAAACACAGTTTACCCAAACAGGCCAGGTGTGTTTTCAAAATGTCATCACACCAAATAAGATGTTTCAAACGAACCCTAAATGTGTGTTTTTTAGGAAGATCTCAAGTATTTACAAATCTAAAATGTAACAAGACAACGTGCCCCCCATATTTTTTAGTTTTTTACATAAATATCACTTTGTCTAATGGCAGAATCAGAATTTGAAAAGAAGGGAGCAAACTTAAATTAAATTATAATTTTAAAATTTTTTTTTGAAAAACAAAAAATATTTTGCTAACTTTAATATAATTAATAATTTTAAATTTAATTTTTTTTATATTTATCTAAATATATGCTCTTAACATTTTTATTATTAATATAGAGATATTCTATAGTTAAATTTATTGGCATAATTACTACTTTTATAAAAATATTTATATAATTATTAAAAAATTATTAAATTAAAAATATAATTATTATGAAGTATTTGAGTTCAAAATGAACCAAAAATTTTATTCGAGTTTAATGGGGGCAGTGGGGAGGGGTTAAATAAAATGGAAATATTTTTTATGTGATACGAAAGATATGAATGTAGAAAGTAATATGTTTGTGTCAGATATGTCAATGCATAGAAATGGTAGAAACGCATGTAAATGCTATGTTTTTATTGTTTAGTTTCAAATAATTATCATATATTTATTTAGCTATAATTTTCTTGTTATTTTCATACATTTATGTCATGAGAAGCGACATTTACATCTAACTTTTTCAGATGTAATATTTGTAAGAGCGTGGTCATCATACATATTTTAAAAAAAAAAAAATTCATACATATAATNATATATATATATATATATATATATATATCAACTTTGGAAAAACAATTGCTTCGTTACTCTCTCCTTCCATAATTCATTACAACTTGCAAATGAAACAGCTGATCCCCCCCAAAAAAAAGGAAAATGAAGAGATAAAGTAGTTCAATTAAATTAGAAAAATCTCTATAACAATATAGTTAAGTTATTTTAGTATTATCATTAGCATAATCTTATCACACCCTTAGCTCATTGAAATACGCTTCCACTCAACCAAACGCCTCAAGAATTCCTTAACCTGTAAAAATAAAAAATATTATAAAAATTTTTAGAAATAATTAATTAAATTACTGTTAATGTGATTTAATTATTAATTAATTAATTAATTAATACTCGCCTCAGAAGGCTCTTTGAGGGAGTAAGTGGCGCAAGTTTCCTTGGGAAATTTCGAAACCAGAACACCAAATCCCTGCCCGCGATCCCGCAACACCTAATACAAGATTAACAAAATTTAATTGAATGTCAACCTTTGTTAATTAACATGTCTAACACCTAAAATTCAGTCTTACATATATGTCAACTTTGCACATACATGAAAACTTATATTTCACTTTTTTTTTAATTAAAATATTAATATTATAAAATACCATCATTTTAAGTCTTTTTCAAGCATAAGCATGATGATAGCCCAGAGTCAGCTTGTGTTCGGCTCGTTTATATTTCAAGCTTAAAAAATGTGTTCGTGTTCGACTCGTTTGTTTAGCGAGCCGAACACAAGCTATTCACTAACAAAGAGTCATTTTAACAACCCTAATCACGTAGCTATCAGATGTTCATGATCGGGGCAAGATTTAAAACATCATTTCAATCTAATTTAATATTTTTTATTCTATTTTCTTCAATAATACTTTTAATTGATTATAAATCTTTGCAGCCTTGTAGTCAACAAAATGTTTAAAAAGGATTACTCATCAAAAATATATATATAATTGATTAGTAGAATTTCGATCCAAAATATTCGTCTGTGTTCGGCTCGTCTGTAACGAGCTGTTTGCAAACAACGAGTCATTTTGACAGCCCTACAAGATGATATGTCTTGTAAAAATTTAAATTTAAATTTTAAATATATAAATACTTAGGAATTGAGTGGTATATACGTAAATCTTCCTTTCATATAAAGGGAAACCTCGGGAAGTATAAGTCATGGTATTGTTTCCATCATTTTTCATTTTCTTATGATAATTATACTGTTCTCATATTAATAAAATATTCGGCACAAAAAAATAAATAAAATATTTTATTAATACCTTGAAAGCATCTTCGTCGGTGCGGTCGTCACCAATATAGACGGGCAAAATATCATTGCAGTCGGCAAATCCTAAGTACACAAAGGAATACATATTATAATTTAGACGGTCGCTTTGTGATTTGCCGACGGCTTAATTAACAAATGTAATTAACTTAATAAATCGCAACATAATTTGACTTAAAATCATCTCTTATCAACCCAATTTTTAATCAAGAAAATCAACGGCCGAAATCAAGTGGTGACGTGTCGGCAGAGCTTACCGAGCTCTTCGAGTAAGAACTCAAGGGCCTTCCCTTTGTCCCATTCGATGATGGGGCGAATCTCCAATACCTAAATGTCAAAAAAAAGCCCCAAATACATAATTTAATCAAATTTAAGTCTAAAGACAATGTACAAGTCACTAAACGGGTGGGTTATTTTTAAGAAGAGAAAAATGCAAAATTCAAAAGTGTTAGATTCAGCCAACGCATCATGTCAACTAACTTATAAAATGGAATATTTTTAGTTTTGATGTGACAAATTTGAAAATGAGGTCAGTTGCGTTATGAAGGGTATATTTAGTTTGAAAGAATGGGATTGGAAAGCCATTTGTTTATAGGGCTTTTACAAATATACCACACAGCTCCCATGTATTTACATATTCAATGCTTATATTTTTGTTTTTTACATTTAAAACACTCAAATTTCCTCATCAAACTAAATAAAGCTCCCTTTTTTTCATTTAATGAACTTCTCTTCAATTCCAACAAAAAAAGTAAAAACTTAATTTATTATGAGCAAAAGAAAAAATATTTTTCAATCAATTTATAAATAAAAGTCTTAAAATTACTAAAAATTTCAAATTTTCTATCATTTTGATTTACATTTTTGTTTGAATTCCTTCCTGGTTTCATACCTTTCTCCCTTGAGTTAATTTTAAGTCTGGATAGCCTGATAAAACTGATCTCACTTCCTCTGCAAGTCCATTCCACCTCTGTTAGAATTGAAGAGAAAATTTCAAAGAACCAAAAAAAAGAAAAAAAAAAAAATATTAAATATCAAAATAATTCAATTCAATTTTGTTTAATATAACTCAGAAGCATTCAGACTGCTAAAAAATCTACCTTTTCTTCTACGCAACGGTAGTGAACTGATATGCAGAATCTATTGTTCTCCACCTTAGAACCAGGAATCAATTTGGTTTTCTCCAGAAGTAATTTGTATACCTGTTGATATAAAACAAAATTAAGTGATAGGATATATATGATGGCCAATAGAGCCATGCTCTCTATTGAGTAAGAGAAGCTAACCTCATTAATCATTGGTAGAAATGAACTGGCGGGCTGACACAGAATCGACTTTGCCTGTATTAAATGGGATTCAGATTCTATAAAATTATGACTGATACAAATCAATTGAATTGATTAAATTCATGGCTTATGATGATATTCAAATGAATTAAAGCCACCCACAGCCACACCCACCTTGGCTTTTATGTGCTTAGGCCATTTGGTGGGCCCTTTAATATCCAAACCATGACTCCCTGCGTAGTACAACTCTGACAATTGCACAAAGTTGAACACCTGATCAAAATCAAACATCCAGAGTCAACAAAATTTAAACTTGAAAATTAAAATTAAAAAAAAATAACAAAATGTACCTTGTCTCTGCACCTCCCGCTCACTATAGCAGTCGGGAAATACTTCGCCACGCTCTTCACCGCCGCTCTCATCTGCGACAAAACAAACATTAAAAAACAGAGGAAGAAAGCAGAGGAAAAGGAGTGCAGAGAACAGATCAACATTTTTAAAAACAGACCGCTTCGGACATGAAAGCAGAGTCCGGATCATCCACAATCGGGGACAGAGTGCCGTCGTAATCGAGAAACATCACTATCTTCTTCCCCTTCGCCGCCTCAGTTATCTCTTCAAACTTGCTCAACACCGATGGGTGCCGTCTCTGTTCCAAAATCTCTCAAAGTTGAAAACTTTAGGCCAAAAACCAGAACTAAACGTGTCGGAAAGGAAACTGAGATAGATGGAGTACTCACGATCCAATCACTGTCGTCGCTTTCCGATTGTGAGGTAGGTAAAAAGGGAACAGATCTCAACTGTGTTGGTGAGGAAACTCTCATGGATTCAAAGCAAACAGAGCTCCTGCTTCCAATTTCATGGAGTTCAAGATGAGTCATGAGCTTCTTGTAGTTGGCGGTGGAGACAGCGCTCCGAGGAGGAAGACCAATCATCTTCGCCGTTGAGGTGGCCGGAGTTGAGATTGGGCCTAGAATCTCTTGAGGCACTAACACGGCTTGTTTGGTCATGAAGAAAAGCACTGAACAAGAGAGAGAAGGAAACGGGAGAAACAGGGGGAGTTGCGCTTGTTGTTTGCGGGTGAGGGAGATTACGGCGTGAACGGGGAAGACTTAGTATATATAATGGGCCGTAAGGGTAACAGAGCGATGGCCCACTCCACGTATGGGCTAATAAATAAAGAGACTTTTAGAGATGCACACGTGGCGGGTGCAAATTCTCACGCGGGACACCGCATTACCGCGAAACCGTATGTGTCAGAATGCAATAAGCTTTTATGCGTTTTGTCTAATTTTACTTTTTTGTTTCAAATTGAAAATATAAATTATATTTTTTATTGGAATTAAAGTTGTTATTTGATTGCACGTGCTCATTAGGCCTATTGTTTTTTTTTTTTTTTTTTTGAAAAAAATGTCTAGCAAGCAAAATGGCGAAGTGACATGTTATAAATATGTTTAGCAATGTTATTTTAATTGTATTAAATGGGATTTTTTTATTTTTTTTATAATTTGTTTAGGTTTTATTTTTTAATTTCACTTAACATAGCGTCCAAGTACATCAAGCTTTGGTTATAATATTTTTTTAGGAAGATTTACTTTTTGTTGAATTCAGATTTGTTCTTGAATCACACCCAAAGAATAGAGTGTTAGGAATGACAGAGAACGTGGGGGAAAACTTGAGCAAGGTAAGGAAGATTGTAGCTCTAAGGGAGCGAAAATATTGGTTTGCATTTAATTCTTCATATTTATAGGGCTCAGTTCTCAGGAACTGACATGTATAGGCCTAGGGCTGTCAATTTGGCTCGTTGTTCGTGAACAGCTCTTGTTCGGCTCGTTAAGTAGCTCGTGTTCGGCTCGTTCGTTAAGTCTAACGAGCCGAACACGAACAAATTCTTAAGCTCANCCGCGGGCCGCGTTTCAGGATAAGCAGCTTATCCTGAAACGCACAAGCTGCCCCAAACGGAGCCTTAATTTAAGTTTAAGTTTAAGAAAAATTAATTTTCTTGAATTCGAAAAATATCTTGTGGATCACACCCAAAGAATTGAGTGTTGGACAGATGAGAAGAATAAAGAGATAAATAAAAGCAGAATGCATAATAATATAATTTTTTTTAGAAAGTATTCAGTAGTATTCTTTTGAAGAAATTTCACTCTTATTTATAGATTATAAGTGGTGAGTCCTAAGTTACATATTTGTTATTATCTTAATAGAAATGTTACAAATATTTAATGCACCGTTACACATTGACATATTTGTAACTAATGCTGGGATCCTATCATATTCGTAATTGCTATCAACATCATTTAATATTCATAACAGTTTGAGGTGGGGCATTAGTGATCCACTGGTATTATCATTCGGTCGTCTGATGATGGTTCAAATAGTTGGAAGGTCTTCGGTCAACTGAAAGGTTTGCAGTCGTGCTTCTCAAGAAAAACCCTTATAGAGGGCCTTTTTTATCGCTAAGATGAAATAAACCAACAGGTAAAGTGTGAGTCACCGTAATCTGACGGGCAACTCTCCTTTGGATAAGAGGTCTTCAAAGAGGATTATGAAAATGCTTTATGGGACGATTATTGGCGATGTTTGTGAACGATCCCAAAATCAATTGAGAGAGTTATTTACTTTCATTTATTTATTTATTTGAAAATAAGATGGAGTTGACTATACACAGCTATCCTTTAGATCAAAACATTCCTTCATTTGGGTAAACTTTCTTTCAATCAACTTATGATTTAGTTTGAAAGAAACAATGCTTGGCATCACCATCTTTCGACCATCCCGAAGCAATCCTTTCATATATTCTTAGTGATATCTACTTTATTCTCTCGAGATTTGTGTTGTCATATTTTTTTTGTAAAAATTCAAAATAGATATTGAAGCATGCTAGAAGATTCACAGCGTTAGAGTAATATTTTTTATTTTTTTTTTTGTTTTGACACTGCACGAAGATTCAACAACCACTCTGATATTCACTAGTAGAGACATCATAAGTATTTACATGAAAAACCCAGAAAGGAAAGAAACCACGAGATATGACCCAGCTATAAAAATCCATTATAAGTTGATGATTATATAAACCCCTTGTCTCACAGACGAGAAAGTGTTACAAAGTCTTCTGAATTATAATGTTGATGTGCTGATAAACTTGTTGCAAGGAACGGGTGACAAACGATGTTGATCGACGGCAACACATGAGTGGTAGTTGACAGTGGTCGGCGACGGTCACCAACATTGCCGGCGGTCGACGACGTTTGATGACGGTAGGAGTGATGCTGCACTTCAGCTCTTTCTCAAAGCTTCATGCTCTTTCCAAGCCTTAAGCTCTCACACCTTCTCATGAGAGGGGTGGAGCTCTATTTATAATTATGGGTGCAATAAATGCTGAAATTTGAATCACTTTGACAGGACTGTCCGGAAGCTTCCTTTGATTACAACATTTGATGGACATATGAGTGTTTTAATGATGTTGGAATTGAGAGATTTTATGCTCGTTGGATTTGACTTATTGAAACACTTGATTTGACTATGAACTCGCCGGATCCAACATTGATTTGACCTTTCAAATATTCTTGAAAAGCTTCCAAATATGATTAATGACTTGCTTTGAGCTTGATTTGACTCCAATTGGACCAATTTTAGTACCATTGGATCTGTCTCGTCAAGCCAGTCGGTTTGACTACAAGTTTGTTAAAATCAGAGTTTTAATTAACTTTTTTTTATCAAAAGTTGAACATTTTTTGTTCAAAATATTATCTCTAGAGTTGTACCATATCTCGAGATTTGTGTTTGATGAAAGAGTTTGTTGACGGAGTATCAGATATGACGCATGGTTGAGTGTAGGAATGATTTTGATCAAGAAAAAAAGAAAGAAAAAAAAAAAACGTGTTGTTTATACTTAAGAGAATAATAAATCACATGTTTTTTTTTTTGTGTGTATAATAAGAAATCACATGTTATTTTCATTCATTTTGCATTATTCTCCTGATAATCTTTCAACCAAACATCCTCCAAGTGAATTGAATTTGTAATCTAAAAGGTTAATCACAGGACGTGGCACAGTTTCAATGGACAAAGTAATTTCTATTTGAATCCAACAACTGGACGTACATAGAAATAGATGTAAAGTTAGCTTTCTGGTACATATTTTGAGTTATAGGAGAGAAGAACTTACCTTAAGCTTTGAGTCCAATAATGCTTTATAGAGCTAAAAAGAATGGGTGCCATCTTTCCACACAGAAAGTGGAATTTTTTGAACATAGTGGGTTGTTTCCCTTTC
This sequence comes from Phalaenopsis hybrid cultivar, assembly GCA_002079205.1. Taxonomy (NCBI): domain Eukaryota; kingdom Viridiplantae; phylum Streptophyta; class Magnoliopsida; order Asparagales; family Orchidaceae; genus Phalaenopsis; species Phalaenopsis hybrid cultivar. Next base: position 55,009 of record JXCR01147536.1, on the reverse strand, counting down.
ATGGCCTAATTAAAAGAGGTTGTTACAAATGACTCAATTATGAGAAATTTTTAAGTAAATAATTAAGCTTCTATCATAAACTAGTTAAAAATAGTGGGTTTAAAAAGTATTTCACCATTAATTTATCTGCTTTAATTTCATTTTCCTAAGACAATACTCCTAAAAGTGCTACTGTAATTAGGGCTATGTATGAGCCAAGCTTGACGGCTTGTTTGAAGGTCTGTTTGAATTGTCTCGTGTTCCAAATTATTCTTAAAGAGGGTTATCGTGTCTGGCTAGTAATTGGTTTGTTTTAATTAACTAGGCAAAAAATGTAAGGTGATGGACTCGACCCTACACTATTTCTATGTAATAAAAGACACAAAATCGTGTGACTACACAAGTTGTGATGATTCAAACTTGGATATAAATATATAAAAAATATATTATTAGATAAATAATATATATAATTTTCTTATGTAGAGCTAAAATGAGCTGAACACGATCCAACAAAGAGTTGTTCGTGTTCGACTCGTTTTTAATTTAAGCTTAAAAACTTTATGTTCGCTTCAATTATAATTCAAGCTTAGAAATTTTGTTCGTGATCGACTTGTTTACTCGGTGAACGATACTAACACGAGCTACTTAAGAGTCGTTTGGTTTGCTAAAAATGAAATGTAATGTAACAGATTTGTGAAGTACCATGATTAAAATGTACTTGAAATACTTTCAAGTTGTTTGGCTCACTATAAAATAAATGTAGAACTTATATATATATATATATATATATATATATATATATATATATATATATATATATATATATATATATATATATATATATATATATATATATATATATATATATATATATATATAT
>JXCR01147536.1:34096-53988 GCA_002079205.1 Phalaenopsis hybrid cultivar | reverse complement strand
ATATATATATATATATATATATATATATATATATATATATATATTTGTTTGGTTTGAAATAAATTGAAAATAAAGTATTTACTTAGACAAAGGGCGGCAAATGGCGACAGCGGGAGTGGCGAGCTGCGGGTGGCAACAGCCCGCTGCAGTGGGATGAGGTTGAGTGAATTAGCGGCGTACTATAACTTTTTTGCAGATATTTGAGAAATGTCTTGAGAACCCTAACCAAACGGCCAAACTGCTCTATCAATTTTCTCAAATGTTTGCGAACAATGAACATTCTTGAGAGCCCTAAGCATACGTTTGGATTTTGAGGTGAAAATTGATTGGGGAGCCCCTTTGAATAAGAATAGGAAGGAGAGAGTATTGAGTGTAGTCTCATAGCAAATAGTCTCATTGGTAACCTTTTTTTTTCCCTCTAAAACTCATTCTTCTAATATGAGGATTGAAGCTTCACTATTTGTACATACTCATGTGTTTACTTTTCTGACCATGTTCTGACACAATAACTTTTTTTTCAAAATGTAATATTTTTGTTGGTCTTATAGTTGGAGAGTTTAGCCATCTTTGCATTTACTTTAGAAGTTTGACTCATCTTGTAAAACAATTGATTCCTTAAACATTAATGTCATAAGGAAATGCAAATTAAAGAGCTTTTCTTGAGCAATTCATTCTATATTATTTAAAATAAAACTTGACAAATTTAAGTTTATTGTTGTGAATATCAGATTTATAGAAAATGTGTCCTCAAAGTGTGCACCTAATGTTTAGTCTATGTGACTAATTTTTAAATAACAAGATGAAAGAAATAAAGTCATTCATTTTAGTTTGTTAAAGAAAAAAAAAATATTACAAAAAAATTTATTAATTATAAATAGAGATAAAGATGGTTACTTATACTAGCATATTAACATGATCACTAGTTTAGGAGATCAATTAAGAAATAGAAAATCAAAATTGCCAAATATTTTTGATATTAAAGAGTTTAGCCAAAATTTAAGAATGATAAATATTCCCCAAGCCACCTCCTTGTTCCACCAATACATGAACTCTATAAAAGAAATAATTAGATAAATCACATTGTATGTATGCAACTTAAAATAGATATATAACCTAGGTTTTAAGAGTCAAATTATACATTCAAATCAATTGAATGACATATTTAAGGTTCAATAGTTCAACTGGGATTGAGTTAGATGTCATAAAGTATTAAAATTAAATTTAAATGATTTAAATGATATAATAATGATGCAATAATATATTTTTTCCTATTCATTGGTATACAATATAAACAGTTTACTCTTGAATATTTTAAATATGATTCTAAATTTAGATCTTAGAACATGATATTTTTATTATTTTATCTATTTTTAATCCAAATCTTTTATTTCTAGACATCCATCAATAATAAAAATGTAAAAAAAAAATTATTCAATATTAAAATAAGCCGATTTCTAAAAAATCAGACCAATTTATCAATTCAATCGTATATTTTTGTTAGTATGTGATAGCAGTTTTAGATTTGGATCAAAATTTACTAAAGGTTTGGTTCAGTGAAACTGATCGGATCTAGCAGTCTAACATGATTCTTAAAACTATAGATCTAACCGTATTCGAACTTTAAAAAATGCACTTCCAAAGTTTGGAAGCATGAAGCCTCTTGAGCTAATGCCCATTAACAATTAGACATTAGAGAACCTACTTAGTAATAAGTATTTGATCTAACCAGATCATAAAGATTTTTTTATCAGTAATCAAGAATGTGTTGTTTGATCTAATAAGATCTCATGAACTATGGAGGATAAGAGGACAAACCTAACACTAGGTTGACATATTGACTGTTTCTTTGCGCCATCTAGTACATAAATAACATTTTGTTATTTGATTTAATATAATCATAAATCAATGTAAAATATGAGCCTACTAATCTCTCCAAATGCTCACAATAAAAAAATTCAAATTTTAATTTTGCATTATAATCATATAATATTAAAGTGATAAAAAAATTTAAAAATATATATCTACAAACAACAAAAAAAGCTGATCTTTGTTTGTTGAGTCATGAATATTCCATGAACTCACTCCACACATACTAAAAAGCTTCTAAAGAGACCAATAGGTTAGAGAAGAAGAAAAAAGAAAAGGAAAGAGAGGAAGCTCTAAGATTTTACTCAATTGAGAAGCGTACAATAATTATTTAATTTAGATTGTTTGAACTCCTATTTATAAGTTTGAGTGAATACTCAATTGGTTACACAACAAGTTGTATAGAAAAAAAGAAAAAAGAAGAAATATACATTCATGTAACATGACTAATAGTTCCATAACTCTTAGGGGAGAAAGTCATCATCAATATCACAATGTTGTTTGGCACATGCCAAACTGAAGGGTTGCAATTTTTCATTGTCGAGTCGATAAATTAGTGTTGACAGGTAAACAAATGAATTGAAAAGATGTCGAATTAACGAACACCACTCGCCTTTTGATTGAGAGAAGTCATCCATTCGGCTAGTTCGGTGAGTCCGTTCAACAAACATGGTGCGTTTGGGGTGGCGGGGTGGCGGTGCAGTAGTTGTGTGGTGCCACACCATAATTTTTTCTTGTTTGGCAAAAATTCATTTTGCCTGCATTTGCAAAAAACTGCAATTGAAGCTGTATTTTTCCACCAAGTATGACTATTTGCGGTAGCTGCTATAAAGTTGTGGTCCGACTTCTTTATTATTATTATTATTATTATTTTTGTAATAGACATTATAGCTTCTTCTTCAGTAGTTTCACAACTGCTTGTCTTTAAACAGCTACAACTGCCCCAAACAGACCCTTGGTCAAGTTATTGTTCGGGTTAAACAAAATTTTATGTTAGATTTCTATTTGGTTCACACAACCCTTTTTGGTTTTTGGCTTTCGTGGCGCTTCATATTATGAATAATTTTAATTTTTATTCATCTATACATCACAAAATTACTTAGTCAATCAAANTATATATATATATATATATATATATATATATATATATATATATATATATATATATATATATGTATATCAAACTAATGTATTTATATGTGTCACGATAAAACTATTGAGAATTTGATAAAAATGAAGAATATGAGTTGGGGTTTTATCATGAATGTTCATATTTGAGTGAGAATTTGAAAAAGGATGAAAGAGGGTGCTAAATTTGTAAATAGAAATGTTTTCGGTGCTATGTATGTAATTATCTTAAATTTTAATGTTAATCAGAGTGTTGATGAAAACTATAATCTAAAGAACAGCTAGTCAATATTTTTGGTTTTTGCTGCAAGAAAATTTGTCATTTACATATTTTACTCAAATTCTTAAGAATCACACAATTCCTATATATTTACATATATAACATCTAAAGTTTATAGGTTGTATTAATATCATTCAAATCTTTGGTATCACATATGTCATAATTTAAATTTTAAAAAGTGACATTCAGCTTCTGAAGCATTTGTAAGGTGGCATCTACTTAAAATCTTAACTTTAGGAAAAAAAATATTACGTCAGGACTCTGAACGTAAAGTTACGTTCGGACTGCAATAGTCGTTGTGTTATAGGAGTATCCCGTTGTGTTGTAAGAATATTCCACCAGCCAGCGTTATTTGTGAAAAATGAAGTATTATTGGAATATTCCCCTACGTTACTTGATTTGGGGCTGTGTTATTTCAATAATAACATAGTGAAACTTGAAATAACACGGGGAATATGCTGAATAACATAGCCCCAAATCAAATAGTGCGGGTGAATATTACAATAACTCCATAAATTAATCGAATAACACTATATAATACTCGAATAATATTTCATTTTTTACAAATAACACTGATGGAATATTCTTGTAACACAGCTGGATATTCCAATAACATAGCTACTATTGGAATCCGAGCGTACCCCTACGTTCGGAGTCATGACGTAATATGCACTCGAACTTTAGATGGTGTACAAGCAAATACGTGAGAATTGATCGGTTTGTATGTAAATCTTCCAATTGTTAATTGAAAACCGATCCGTAGCGCTCAAAAAGGATATTTATTTTTTTATATTTGTTATTTTTTTTACGAAACAAATCTTTCTTGAATTTGAAAACGTGTTAAGAACTTCATAAATGCAATTTATTATATTAGTTAGCAAAAAATGTCCAACAAATTTAAAAATGAGAACTTTATTTGTTTTCTTCCTCTGTATAAACATATGGTGCTAAGAAGTAAGGGTGGTGTAAGCGAGCCGAACACGAACAAATCTAGTCTCGGCTCGTGTTCGGCTCATTAAAATATTATTGTTCGTGTCTGACTTATTTATATTTAGAACAAAAAAAATATGTTTGTGCTCGACTCGTTCGCTTAACAAGCCGAACATGAGCTATTTTTGACAACCCTAATCACAAAGTCGTAGTATGTTAATAGTTAGAGCGAGATTTAAATCTTATTATTTATATTGACATCATTTAAATATAATTAAATATATTTTTATGTAATTTTTTAATTATATTTTAAATTGATTATAAAGCTTTGTAGGTTTGTAGCCAATTAATTTTCNTATATATATATATATATATATATATATATATATATATATATATATATATATATATATATATATAATTCTTTCGAGCCAAAAAGAGCCAGACATGAGCAAACAAATATTTGTTTGTATTCGGCTTGTTGACTTAGCGAAGGAATCAAACACAAACTGTTCACGAACAGTGAGACGTTTTGACAGCTCTACTTAGAAGAAACTTACACCATGATTTAAGATAGAGTTAATGTTATCTTTAAAAGAGGCAATTGTTTGCATTAAATATATTGATGTTTAAGGTGTTTAAGAATCTAAAAAAGAGATTAATCTTTTTGTTTGGATGAATTTCATGTAAGGTGAGATATTTCACCCTTAGTAAGGCTCCACTTTAATTGTCCTCTAAAGAAGTTAATTATTTTTAAAACAAGTACCTCTTTCTAAAATCTTTCATTCTAATCTTACTTCGCTATATATTTACCATTTATATATTATCAATGATGGAGATTGATTCTCTATTTAATATTAACATAGGTGTCAGCATTGATGATATCAGTTATTAACATTGACATTGATACTCTCAAAATCATATGTTGCAACTTTGAAGTATATGTTGTCGGCTTGAGAAAAAAATATTATAAAGTAGAGTGCCATCAACTTAAGGGCAAGTATATGAACCACAAGATAATTATAAAAGAGAGATCAAGGGTCATAAAAGTAAACATCAAAATTTACATCATTGGGTTTTAATAATATGTCCATGGCTATAGGGGGACTAAATAACCTACCAACTGATGATATAAAGTTAGAGATACGGACAAATATATCATTTTATTAAGTTGAAAAAATTGCAATCATGCACTCAAAAAATGGATGGTATGCTTCTTTCTTGAAGAAGACAATGAGCTCTATTTTCTTGAAGAAGACAAGGAACTCTATTTGCAACAATCGTTAGGATATTTTTCTTTTCTTCGATGACAGCTCTCACTTTTTTAATCTTTCTCTTTAATCTTTCTTACCATGTAAGTGAATGTTATATTAGTTTATATAGAGAAATAATGACATTTTTAATATTAATTATTAACCATCATTAATAGCATTCATTTAAATTTTGAAGCTTTTAATTAGTATAATTAAACTTATTTTACATTATTCTAGACTAATTAGTAATAAGATTTCACCATATTTTTTTTTTGAAGTTCTTGATGTCATATTCTTGGCCCTATTTTTGCTTCAACAAGCTACTGCTATAGTTATTAAATGGAACATATCAGAGAGTGATGTTGCATTTTGCACTAATATAGTTTGTTAACTCTATTTGCCTCTGAAGGCAACCAATGCACCCTTATAGATCTTATGGCTCTTATTATTGCCAAGGAATAGACATACCATAACATTATGTGAGATTAAGTGTACCATATTCTTTTTCAAATCTAATTATATTTGAATCAAACCTATGATATAATTACACTATCTTTTAATATCACAATAGTAGAACACAAAAATTTATGTGTAGTTTCACTACAAAAAAAAAAAAAACTATTAATTAATGTCAGAATTTGGGTTGATTTTTTTTTTTTTGAAGTAAAATTTGCGTTAAATTTTCGCCCTATTATAGTTTTCTAATCCCTCTTTTCTTCTGCTCATTCAGATGATCTGGAAAAGAGACTTATTCAGAAAAGAAAAATATACGACGATGGACAAACTGATAACTCCTTTAAAAACTAATCAAGTGTTGTGCCGAAGAAAATTAACAATGCTGGATTTTCTCCCCTCTAATTCCAAGTCAAATAAAAATCCAACGCAAATGTGAACGCAAACCAAACTCGGGATGCCCATTTTAAGGTCACAATTTTTTCGATGTAAATATGACTCAAATCTTTATTTGCGTCATATATATGTCTGATTAGCGTAAGAAATCTACAGATTCTTGTGATGCTAATCTATAAATTTTATGTAGTGTTTTATTTCCCATATAAATTTAGCTTATATATGAAAAATATATCTGAATTAGTACAAATGGGATTAGAATAAAATAAATCTAAAATTTGCAACTTCTTAAATTTATTATACTAAATAAACAAAGTGCAAAAAAAATTACAATATCACTCGCATTTGTTGACTTTCTTTTTTGTGGTCATTACTAGCTTCATACTACATCTCTTCTTCAAGAAGAAAAAAAAAAAAGGTTTTATTTAGTGCTATCTTTTATCACAATAAAAATAAATAAAATGTTTAAATTGATTTTGAGATTTTCTCTTGTAGTAATTAGATGATAACTCTCGCTCAAAAGGTCTCTCTATAACTTGCAATTAAACATTAGCTAGTTTTTTGTTTTCCACAAGCTTAAAAATCATTAAAAGCAAAAAAAAAAAAAAAATGTAAATGCTTAATATAATCTAAAATTATATATCATGAGTATATAGTATGATATCTCAAAAATGTTAATAAGAGAAAAATAATAATAATTATAATAGTTGATCTTCATAGTTANTATATATATATATATATATAATTTAATTCTTTCGAGCCAGAAAGAGCCAGACACGAACAAACAAATATTTGTTTGTGTTCAGCATTTTAACTTAGCGAAGAAATCGAACACGAACTGTTCACGAACAGCGAGATGTTTTGACAGCTCTACTAAAAAGAAACTTACACCACGATTTAGGTAGAGTTAATGTTATCTTTAAAAAGAGGCAATTGTTTGGTTATAAATATATTGATGTTAAGGTGTTTAAGAACCTGAAAAAGAGATTAATTATTTTGTTTGGATGCATTTCATGTAAGGTGAGATATTTCCAATTACTTCTTTCTATAATCTTCAATTTAATTATGCTCAAAAACAATTACCTCTTTCTATAATCTTCTATTCTAATCTTACATTGCCATTTATATATCATTCATATATTATCAATGATGGAGCTTGATTCTCCATTTAATATTAACATAGTTGTCAACATTGATGATATCAATTATTAACATTGACATTGACACCCTCAGAATCATTTAAGTAGCAACTTTAAAGTATATGTTGTCGACTTGAGAAAAAAATATTATAAAGGAGAGTGCCATCAACTTAAGGGCAAGTATATGAACCACAAGATAATTATAAAAGAGAGATTAAGGGTCACAAAAGTAAACATCAAAATTTACATCATTAGGTTTTAATATTATGTCCATGGCTATATGGAGACTAAATAACCTACTGAGTCCTAATAGAGATATAAAAATTTACATCTGATATAGACAAATATATCACTTTATTAAGTTGAAAAAATTACAATCATGTACTCAAAAAATGGATGGTATGCTTCTTTCCTGAAGAAGACAATGATCTCTATTTTCTTGAAGAAGACAAAGAACTCTATTTGCAAGAATCCTAGGGGTATTTTTTTCTTCGATGACAGCTCGCTCTTTTCTTCCCTTTCTCTTTACTCTTTATTATTTATTTCTATAGATACTATGTAAGTGAACATTATATTAGTTTATATAGTGAAATATTGACATGTTTAATATTACTTATTGACCATCATTAATAGCATTCATTTAGATATTGTCCATCATTATATTTCACCATATTTTTTTTCAAGTTCTTGATGTCATGTTCTTGGAATTATTTTTGCTTCAACAAGCTACCACTATAGTTATTAAATGGAACATATCAGCGAGGGATGTTGAATTTTGCAGTAATATAAATTTGGCTAATACATGAAAAATATATCTGAATTAGTACATATGGGATTAGAATAAAATAAATCTAAAATTTACAACCTCTTAAATTTATTTAAATATATAATTAAGTATCAACAATTTCATAACAAAAAAATTACAATATCACTCACATTAGTTGACTTATTTTTTTTGTGGACATTACTAGCTTCATATTATGTCTCCTCTTTATAGAAAACAAAAATGTTTTATTTATGTGCTATCTTCTATCACATTAAAAATTAAATAAACTTTTTAAATTGATTTTGAGATTTACTCTTATAGTAATTATATGATAACTCTCACTCAAAAATGTGTCTCTATAACTTGCAATTTAACATTAGCTAGTTTTTTGTTTTCCACAAGCTTAAAAATCATTAAGTGCAAAAAAAAAAAAAATGTAAATGCTTAATATAATCTAAAATTATATATCATGACTATATAGTATGATATCTCAAAAATGTTAATAAGAGAAAAATAATAATAATTAAAATAATTGATTTTCATAGTTAGTTATCATATCAATATTCTTCAAATGTTGAATGAAGAAATTAAAATCATTTAAACGTGATTTTATAAGCATGCATTTTTGTATACAAAGTAAGTAGTTTTTTTTGCTTATAATTAAATTTATTGGAGAGGGTTTTGATTATATAAAATGTGAAACTTTTTAACATAAATCTTTTGTAATTTTTTTCTCTAAGATTTTTGTCAAGTCCACATCTGCCAAACNGAAGAAATTAAAATCATTTAAACGTGATTTTATAAGCATGCATTTTTGTATACAAAGTAAGTAGTTTTTTTTTTTGCTTATAATTAAATTTATTGGAGAGGCTTTTGATTATATAAAATGTGAAACTTTTTATCATAAATCTTTTGTAATTTTTTTCTCTAAGATTTTTGTCAAGTCCACATCTGCCAAATTCATCAAATTCATTAAAAGAGCTTTCTCACCCATCTCTACCTTGTCGTTTTCACTAATAGATTCATGCATCACTCTACATCACGTGTTTTTGCAAGCAACTCTTGGACAACAATACTAGTTATTTTCCTCTCCAAAGATCGAAACTCTTTGATCCATCAAATTTATCAATCTCAAATTTTTTTGGCCATCATACTTTACATAATCTTACTTTTATATTAGTTTTTAGAAAGCAAGATCCCTTAACCAAAGGCAATATATGATGGACCACACATAATTATAAAAAAAGAGATCACTAGTTATATAACTACTGTAAGATGAGAGATAAAGCTCTATTCTATTGACAAACCAATGTACTTATAAGCACTTTAAGAACTTCTTTACATTTCTTTTAATGAAATAAAACTCATCTTCTCTCTTATTGTTCGTCGTGTTCCTTTATTTTTTTTCTTCTCAAGGATGTTATGTAAGGGAGATTGCATGTCTTTATATAACAACATGTGAACCTTATAAAAATAATTATCAGTTATATTTAAAGAAATTTGTACTATTCATTATAAAGTCATATAATAACAATTATTTAGGGCAACATGACAAACTCTATTTAGAACAATATGTTAGCTTCCGTATCAGACATTGGGAGCAATTAATTAGACTCTTATGATAGCCATGGATCTTAAAAATGAAAAATAAATATTAACCAATATAATTAATGAAATTAAACTCTTCATTTGATAAAAAGATCATCCACCAAGAAGCTAAATTTGGAAAGAGGTTTCAAAATAATTTTCAACTTTAAAAGATCCATGGAGTATTAATGCTTGATTAAGTGAAAGCCCTAGAGCACTCATGTCATATAGAAACTTTATTCAATGTGTTTTAAAGGAGGTTTAATTGGTGTATCATAGGTTTTAGCACACGTTATAAAGGGGAATTTTTTAAACTACAATCATACATAAGATATTCTCCTTTTATGGTTCTAGTTAAGTGTCCCCTCAATCTTAAATTCCTTTATTCAAGACTAATAAGTGCATGGATTAAAAATTGACATACCTATTATAATCATGCCTAAGATGTTGAAATGAATGTTCCTTAGTGGTTGTAGCAAGGTTGGCCATCTCAAGTTAAAATGATGGAGCCATAAAGTTCCATGCCTACAAATTTATGATGGTATAAATAATTTATTTTCTTAGCTTCATATTATATATAAAGTACAAAACAACTTTTAAGAGACATAAAACTTTTTATATTAAAACTTTATAAGGAAAAAATGATCATGGAGCCTGGCCCATTTAAACTGAATATAAATTACAAATATTAAATCTTTACAAGGAAAAATAATCATGGAGCCAACCCCAATTAAATTGATTATATTAATGTATATTATAGGTTAAAAATACTGTCCATCCTTATATTTGAAGAAAAATTTGATAAAATATAATAGATGTAAAGTATGGAAGAAGACTAATATGGTGAAATTTAAGAGGGATTATTGCGTGCGGACACCGCATGCATCTCTGCATGAGGTGTTCGATCTTGGCCGTAGATCACGGTGATCTACGGTCAGGATTATTCCCGTTTTTTTAAAATAAAAATAAAAAATTTTAGGTGGGACCCACCGAAATACATCAGGACCGTAGATCATGTGATTTGCGGTCCGGATCGGAGTCCGCACGCAGCTTGCATGTGGACTCCGATCCGTATGGAATAATTTTTCGAAATTTAAAGTCTTGAGATGTTAAAGCTGTATTCAAAAGATCATTAGTGATTTATTTTCGGGGTGATTAAAGCATGTCTTGGTGTCAACATCAAGAGTCAATAATAGGGATGATGGCACCATATATTTTGTGGGATAATTTTTTTAATACATGCATACCTTTGATATTATGCACCATATATTATCATTTAGTACAAATAAATTATTAGATAAACTATTTAGTTGTAGTATACTTGAGAAAAAAAAATTAGTTATATATTATATGATAATTAATTAATTTATATTCTAATTTAATTATATTACCAAATAATTTAGTTACCTATAAGGGGGCAATTACATACAGACCACCCGAAAGTTGCTATTTACAAATCAACCGTCCTCTTTCATCCATTTTTTAAATTCTCACTCAAACATCAAAATTCATGGCAAAACACCAACCCATATTTTTCATTTTTATTGAATTCTCAATAGTTTGATAGTGGCAAGCATAAATACATTGATATTGTAGTTCAAGAAAATTACTTCGATGGTTAATTTGTAAATAACAATATTTCAGATGATTTTTTATGTAATTAATCCTAAGAGAAACTTAATATGGTGAACTTAATAGCACGCATATTAAAATTCATCCTATTTGATATAAAGTATATTAACGTACTCGCAAGTCTTTTTTTGGGCATTTACATACGTATAACACAAGCTCTATGTATTTACATGTCTAACACCTATACTTTTCTTTTACAATCTGAGACTATCCGAGAGACACACCCATGACATATAGCATTAAAGAGAAAAGAAATAATAGAAAGAGAGAGTACAACAATAAATAGTAAAATTGTGTAACATTTATTCATGAAATGAGTCCCTATTTATAAATATGAGAATCATGAAATCACATTTTTACCCCTAGTTAAATATGGACACTAGGAGTATTTTGGTAATATACTTTAATAAGGTTGGAGCCTAAAAAGACATTCGGCTGGGTGTATAAGTTGTGCGACCATTGCTTGGGAGTCGATTGAATAATGTGGGTCGCAGGTCAGATGTTCAAGCGGCTGCTATTGTCCGTCCAACCTGTGTGATGATTCCCACCAAATTGGTCATGTGAAAATTCTATGAGAGCATCCTTTGAACAGTTCGTTGATTGTCACCTGATGTATAGGTTGTCTGTCACCTGGCTAGCATGAGTCGGTGGTCCCTTAGATTTTTGGGTCTCCAACTGGTAAGCCCTGTACCTTGTGGGCTGTTGAATCTTTTTGAGATTTGTGCAGACACATTTTATATGTACACTGCCCGTATCACATTAAAAATATCTCTATTTTAATTTGAAGAAGTGAAATACATTTTTTTCTTAAATACCTTTTAAGATGTTGTATATGTAAATACATGAGAAATGACTGGCATGTATGTAAATCCTCCTCTCTTTTTCCCACAACCGATTTACACGATATTAGGGCTGTCAATTTGGCTCGTTGTTCGTGAACAGCTCATGTTCAGCTCGTGTTTGGCTCGTTCTTTAAGTCTAACGAGCGAACAANTCATCAAATTCATTAAAAGAGCTTTCTCACCCATCTCTACCTTGTCGTTTTCACTAATAGATTCATGCATCATTCTACATCACGTGTTTTTGCAAGCAACTCTTGGACAACAATACTAGTTATTTTGCTCTCCAAAGATCGAAACTCTTTGATCCATCAAATTTATCAATCTCAATTTTTTTTGGCCATCATACTTTACATAATCTTACTTTTATATTAGTTTTTAGAAAGCAAGATCCCTTAACCAAAGGCAATATATGATGGACCACACATAATTATAAAAAAGATATCACTAGTTATAAAGAGAATACCAAATATTTATCATTTGGGTTAAGTATGCTTGCATTCATGACCATACATAGATTTGAAAATCAATTAAGCTTCAATATATATATATATATATATATATATATATATATATATATATATAAGTATGTATGTAGATATATATATATATATATATATATATATATATATGTATGTATATATATATATAAGTATATATATATATATATATATATATATATAAATTTTCAGATGTGAATTATATAAATAAATGTTAGGTATGACTCATGTACCATAAATGAGAAGGATGTTAGAGCGGAGCGGAGACCATAAGCGGAGTGGAGCGGAATGATATGTCCAATCAGGGGAGTTTCATTATGTGGGTTGGGGGTGCAGGGACAACACCCCGCTGTTTGGTACATGGGTAATTTAAGTAATTACATATGTACTATAGAGTTATATATATGTCATGTGTGTAATCCTAGATGAGCTGAATCTTATATTTTGTACTCTTTTCTGAATATTGAAAAGGAAGTCGCCGCTCTGATCCCGAGGATATTGGCATCTTTGCCGAACCTCGTAAATCTCTGTGTATTCTTCTAGATTTGTGTCGATTCCTAATTTTTCTTCGCCCTAACTTCTCAACAAAAAATATATAAATCAAGATGTTAAATACACTTTCAAGAGGAAAATCGAAATGATTAAGGAAAATATTGTGAAAAATTGGAGGTCAAAGGACTAAAAAATAAAAAATGAAAGGACTAAGAGCAAACTTTGAAAATTTCTAGAAGAATGCATATTGATTTTGGCCAAACTTTAAGTAGTAGATGACATCTTATTTGGAGCTTTTAAACCAAAAAATAAAATAATATATAATTTTTTTTTTCTTTGAAATGTTTATGAATTTATGGAATTATATCTAAGGTTGCTTATCAAATTAGTTTGCCTCCTTTTTGCAAAAATCTCTTGCACCAAGAAACCCCATAGAATGTTATGATTGTCAATTAAATATTTAGCTTATGGAAAGCATTTGAAAAATGGCGGCATTACACACTTACCAACTAAATTCTTATGTATTTATATATCTAATACCTAAAATTTGATAATTAGACTTATAACACTTTGTTATCATTAATATATGCATGAAAATGTGCATCATTTTTAAGAAAATAGTGATGGTGATATTTTTGATGTGATGTATAGAATTGTGTCATTGTGTGTATATATGTAAAAGCCCCTTTCTTTAAATGACTTCCCAAATAAAGTGTTTAGTTGGAGGGCTCATCTTTCTTTGGGGTTTCTTGGTGCAATAGCTTTGCAAAAGAGATGAAAACTAATTTGGTGGGCAACCTTTGCTATTATTTCATAAATTCATCAACATTTTCAAAAGGTTTTTTTTTTTATTATTTGTTTGAAAGCTCCAAATGAGATGACATCTATTGCTTAGGATTTGGTATATATATATAAACCAAATCCTAAGCAGTAGATGTCATCTCATTTGGAGCTTTCAAACAATTAAAAAAAAAAATCCCTTTGAGAAGGTTGATGAATTTATGGAATAATAGCAAAGCTTGCCCACCAAATTAGTTTTCATCTCTTTTGCAAAGCTATACATATATATNTAAGAGAGAGATATATATATATATATATATATATATATATATATATATATATATAAGTATGTATGCATAGTACACTTCATGTAAAAGTATAAGTATGCATAAAGGTGTCATTTATCTATTTTGGAGAAAATGTAATAAACTACTGTAAGATGAGAGATAAAGCTCTATTCTATTGATGAATCAATGTACTTATAAGCACTTTAAGAACTTCTTTACATTTTTTTTAATGAAATAAAACTCCTCTTCTCTCTTATTGTTCGTCGTGTTTCTTTATTTTTTTCTTCTCAAGGATGTTATATAAGTAAGATTACATGTGTTTATATAACAACATGTGAAACTTATAAAAATAATTATCAGTTATATTTAAAGAAATTTGTAGTATTCATTATAAAGTCATATAATAACAATTATTTAGGGCAACATGACAACCTCTATTTAGAACAATATGTTAGTTTCCATAACAGACATTGGGAGCAATTAATTAGACTCTTATGATAGCCATGGATCTTAAAAATGAAAAATAAATATTAACCAATATAAATAATGAAATTAAACTCTACATTTGATAAAAAGATCATCCACCAAGAAGCTAAATTTGGAAAGAAGTTTCAAAACAATTTTCAACTTTAAAAGATCCTTGGAGTATTAATGCTTGATTAAGTGAAAGCCCTAGAGCACTCATGCCATATAGAAACTTTATTCAATGTGTTTTAAAGGAGGTTTAATTGGTGTATTATAGGTTTTAATTCATTGTTGAGAGATTATTCCCCCAACTAAGTTTCTAATTACTCCCCCCCCAAACATTGAAGGTTTTTTAAGAAACAAGTTGATTCAAATAATTTCTATTATTGTTAATATTTTATAGATGTAGTAATTCAATCATGTATTTCCTTCAGTCGATCATAAATTTTTTTTTTAACCAATAAATGCCTTTTTTATCACTAAAATTATTACTAATGAAAGTCACTGGAATTTAAGTAGAAATTTTATCTACCTTAGATTGTTATTCTAGGATGCCACCCTTCAATCTTAACTTCAGTGAGAGGAATTAAGATAAATACATCAAATAATTATGAATTTATAAATAAGAGACTGAATTGAATCTCTTTGAGACTGATTATAGTTTATTACAATATGATGAATGCCATGCATTTCCAAAATTAAAGATAAGAGTTGGCTTATCTTTAGAACATTATTGGCCTTTCAAGCTAAATGTTATGGCCACGCTTAAAGGGAAGAGCTTTATTAGAGGATTACATATAATATTTAAATTAACTTAAAAGTTCTTAAGATTTTTTTTTTCTTATTAACATACTTACTTGAAAAAAATAGTTGTTAAAAATATCATTTTGGTTGCATAGAAAATAATGGATGGGAGGACTTACCTAACATATTAATATGAACGTTTCTTGAAGGCATCACATATTATAAAGGAGAATTTTTAAAACTAGAATCATACATAAGATATTCTCCTTTTATGGTTCTAATTAAGTGTTCCCTCAATCTTAAATTCCTTTATTCAAGACTAATAAGTGCATGGATTAAAAATTGATGTACCTATTATAATCATGCCTAAGATGTTGAAATGAATGTTCCTTAGTGGTTGTAGCAAGGTTGGCCATCTCAAGTTAAAATGATGGAGCCATATAGTTGCATGCCTACAAATTTATAATGGTATAAATAATTTATTTTCTTAACTTCATATTATATATAAAGTACAAAACAACTTTTAAGAGACATAAGACTTTTTATATTAAAACTTTAGGAGGAAAAAATGATCATGGAGGCTGGCCCATTTAAACTGAATATAAATTACAAAAAAAATTATAAGAGACGTATAATTTTTTATATTAAATCTTTACAAGGAAAAATAATCATGGAGCCAGCCCCAATTAAATTGATTATACTAATGTATATTATAAGTTAAAAATACTGTCCGTCCTTATATTTGAAGAAAAAATTGATAAAATATAATAGATGTAAAGTATGGAAGATGACTAATATGGTGAAATTTAAAGTCTTGAGATGTTAAAGCTATATTCAAAAAGATCATTAGTGATTAATTTTTGGGTTGATTAAAGACCAACAAAATTATCATGAGCCTTGGTTTCAACATCAAGAGTCAATATTAGGGGTGATGGCTCCATATGTATTTATGTGGGAAAATTTTTTAATATATGCATATCTTTGATATTATGCACCATATATTATCATTTAGTACAAATAAATTATTAGATAAACTATTTAGTTGTAGTATAATTGAGAAAAAAAATTTAGTTATACATTATATGATAATTAATTAATTTATATTCTAATTTAATTATATTACCAAATACTTTAGTTACCTAAAAGGGGGTTATTACATACAGACCGCCTGCAACATACTATTTACAAATCAACCATTCTCTTTCATCCATTTCTTAAATTCTCACTCAAATATCAAAATTCATGGTAAAACTCCAACCCATATTTTTCATTTTTATTGAATTCTCAATAGTTTGATAGTGGCACGCGCAAATACATCGGTTTTGTAGTTCAAGAAAATCTCCTCGATGGTTAATTTGTAAATAACAATATATCGGGTTATTTGTTTGTAATTATCCCTAAAAGAAACTTTATATTGAATGAACTTAATAGCACACATATTAAAATTCATCCTATGTGATATACTGACAAGTTTTTTTTGGGTATTTACATACATATCACACAATTTCTATGTATTTACATGTCTAACGTCTATACTTTTCATTTACATTTATTCCACCTGTTGAATCTGAAACTATCCTGGAGTTATAGAAAGAGAGAGCATTGCATAAGTTGTGCGACCGTTGCTTGGGAATATGAGTCCCCTATTTATTCATGAAATGAGTCCCCTATTTATAATAGAAAGAGAGAGCACAACAATAAATAGTAAAATTGTGTAACATTTATTCATGAAATGAGTCCCCTATTTATAAATATGAGAATCATGAAATCACATCTTTACCCCTAGTTAAATATGGAAAGTATGAGTATTTTAGTAATATACTTTAATAAGGTTGGTGCCTAAAAAGACATTTGGTCGGGTGGATAAGTTGTGCGACCGTTGCTTGAGAATCGGTTGAATAATGTGGGTCGCAGGTCCGATGTATTCCACCAAATTGGTCGTGTGGAAATTCTGTCGGGACATCTTTTGAACGAGTCGTTGATTGTCGCCTAATGTGAAGATTGTCTGTCACCCAGCAAGCACGAGCCGGGCACTCAAAAGGTTTTTCCTGGTGGGTTTCAGCCTGTCAGGTCCTATCCCTTGTAGCTGTTGAATCTCTTTGAGATTCGTGTTGACACATTTTATACGTACACTCTCCAAATTTTTGATATCACATTAAAAATACCTCTATTTTAATTTGAAGAAGTGAAATACACCATTTTTTTAAATACTTTTTAAGGTGTTTTATATGTAAATACATAAGAAATGAGTGGTATATATGTTAATCCTCCTCTCTTTTTCCTACAGCCGATTTCCACGATATGTCCCTCTCCAATCTCTCTAGAAAATAAAAATTTTCCGTCCCTGGTTTAGATGGGTAAAAAAGTCAAATATGAAATAAGTCTGCGGACTCAACCGTTTATNATATTTAAATCGAGCCGAACACGAACACACTGTTCACGAGCTGATTTCGAACACGAGCCGATTTCGAACACGGGCTATTTCAAACGAGCCAAACCTGAGCTCGTTCAAGCTCCGCTCGTTTACAGCTCTACACGATATGTCCGTCTCCTATCTTTCTAGAAAATAAAAATTTTCCGTCCCTGGTTTAGATGGGTAAAAAAGTCAAATATGAAATAAATCTGCGGACTCAACCGTTTACTTAATTTGCATGTTGATTAGAGAATAAGAACTTCTGGATACAACTGTAAACTTTATGTAATTCAACAGGACCATACTTTGTCAAATGCGGAAATAAATATCTAGAATGTTCTAGACGTACATGCACATCATACGCATAAAATTTTTATGCGTTCTAAAATTTAATAGTTAAAATTTTTTATTTTTATTTATATAATACTCTGATTTTTTAATTGCATAAAAATATTATTAATATTAATATATTTNGTCAAATGCGGAAATAAATATCTAGAATGTTCTAGACGTACATGCACATCATACGCATAAAATTTTTATGCGCTCTAAAATTTAATAGTTAAATTTTTTATTTTTATTTATATAACACTCTGATTTTTTAATTGCATAAAAATATTATTAATATTAATATATTTAAAGTGAAACATGCTATTGGTAAGCCTCATTTGGTTGCTCAAAAAATAAAAAATGTTTTAGGATTTGATGGTTTAGTTTTTGCATATTTTTATATAAAAAAATATTTATTGTCAATATAAAAAAAAATTTATTGACAATATAAATTCCCTCTGAAAATATTTATGAATTTATAGAATAATATCAAAGGTTGCTTACCAAATTAGTTTTCCTCCATTTTGCAAAAAAACTTTTGCATCAAGAAGCCCCAAAGAATGGTAAAATTGTTAATACTTAGGTTCTGTTTGGGGCAGCTTGTATGTTTTAGAATACACAGGTTATCTTGAAAAGCGGCCCGCGGATCGACCGCGGGGGTCAACCCGCAGCCTGTTTAAGTGTAAAAAATTCAACGCGAAAGACAACGTTTTTCAAAACGTGAAAATCAAACGGTTAAACGGCGTTTTCAAAAACGATACCGCACTTATAAGCTGCCCCAAACAATCCCTTAGTTTACGGAAAGCATTTGAAAAACACGGGCATTTACATACTTACTACTAGGTCTGTTAAAAAAGCTAATTGTTCGGTTTGTTAAGNTATATATATATATATATACATATAATTATTTATGTAATAATATATTATATATATTTATATATAAGTTTAAATCATAACACCTCGTGTGGTAACATGATTAGTGTCATCTTTTGCATATATTTGGTCTAGGTTCGAATCAAATACTTTACGTCTATTTTTCTATTTAATTTTAACGAACCAATTTCGAGCCGAACACTAACACAAATATTTAAATCGAGCCGAACACGAACACACTGTTCACGCCGATTTCGAACCCGAGCAATTCGAACACGAGCCAAGTCTGAACTTGCTCAAGCTTAGCTCGTTTACAGTCCTACTTACCACATAGTTTTCATGTATTTATATAACTAATACCCAAATTTTGATAATTACACTTATAACACAACACGTTGTTATCATAAATATATGCATGAAAAAGTGCATCATTTTAAAAAAAGTTGTGATGGTGATATTTTTAAAGTGATATTAAGAATTGTGTCATAGTGTGGTATATATATGTAAATGCCCGACTCGTTAAATGACTTCCCAAAATAAGTATTTAGATGGAGGGCTTACCTTTCTTTGGGGTTTTCTGGTGCAATAGCTTTGCAAAAGAGATGAAAACTAATTTGGTGGACAACCTATGCTGTTATTCCATAAATTCATCAACATTTTCAAAGGGAGATTTATTTTATTTTTATTTTCTATTTTCTATTTTTTGTTTGAAAGTTCCAAATGCTATATATATATATAT
>JXCR01147536.1:3459-22347 GCA_002079205.1 Phalaenopsis hybrid cultivar | reverse complement strand
TTCTCCAAGATACAGCTCCACCAGCTAGCATGAAAATATAACCAGATGTTGATTTTCTTGAGNTTAAAAATACAAGCTCATTATTATTATTATTATTATTTTATTTTTGAGACCCGAAAACAAAATATCATGNTCCCTGCCCGCGATCCCGCAACACCTAATACAAGATTAACAAAATTTAATTGAATGTCAACCTTTGTTAATTTACATGTCTAACACCTAAATTAATCTTACATACAAGTTAACTTTGCATATACATGAAAAATTATACTTCACTTTTTTAAAATTAAAATATTAATATTATAAAATACCATCATTTTAAGTCCTTTTCAAGCATAAGCAAGATGATAGCGCAGACTCAGCTAGTGTTTGACTCGTTTATATTTCAAGCTTCAAAAATGTGTTCGTGTTCGACTCATTTGCTTAGCAAGCCGAACACAAGCCGTTCACAAACAAAGAGTCATTTTGACAACCCTAATCACGTAGTCATCAGATTTTAAGGATTGGGGTAATATTTAAAACATCATTTGAATCTAATTTAATAATTTTTATACTATTTTTTTCAGCAATACTTTTAATTGATTATAAATCTCTGTAGCCTAGTCAACAAAATTTTTAAAAAAGACTACTCATCAAAGATATATATATAACTGATTAGTAGTATTTCGATCCAAAACGAGCCGAACACGAACGAACAAATATTTGTTCGTATTGTTCGTGTTCGGCTCGTTAACTTAGAGATTAAGCAGAACACGAGCTGTTCTCGGACAACGAGCCGTTTTGACAGCCCTACAAGATGATATATTATGTAAAAATTTAAATTTAAATTTTAAATATATAAATACTTAGGAATTGAGGGGTATATACGTAAATCATGGTATTGTTTCCATCATTTTTCATTTTCTTATGATAATTATATTGTTCTCATATTAATAAAATATTCGGCCCAAAAAAAATTAATAAATAATAAATAAAACATTTTATTAATACCTTGAAAGCATCTTCGTCGGTGCGGTCGTCACCAATATAGACGGGCAAAATATCATTGCAGTCGGCAAATCCTAAGTACACAAAAGAAAACATATTATAATTTACACGGTCGCTTTGTGGTTTGCCGACGGCTTAATTAACAAATGTAATTAACTTAATAAATCGCAACATAATTTTACTTAGAATCATCTCTATCAACCCAATTTTTAATGAAGAAAATCAATGGCCGAAATCAAGTGATGACGTGTCGGCAGAGCTTACCGAGCTCTTCGAGCAAGAACTCAAGGGCCTTCCCTTTGTCCCATTCGATAATGGGGCGAATCTCCAATACCTAAATGTCAAAAAAAAGCCCAAATACACGGTTTAATCAAATTTAAGTCTAAAGACAATGTACAAGTCACCATACCGGTTATTTTTAAGAAGAGAAAAATGCAAAATTCAAAAGTATTGGATTCAGCCAACGCATCATTTCAACTAACTTATAAAATGGAATATTTTTAGTTTTGATGTGACAAATTTGAAAATGAGGTCAGTTGCGTTATGAAGGGTACATTTAGTTTGAAAGAATGGGATTGGAAAGCTATTTTTTTATGGGGCTTTTACAAATATACCACCCAACTCCCATGTATTTACATATTGAATGCTTATATTTTTGTTTTTGCATTTAAAACGCTCAAATTTCCTCATCAAACTAAATAAATCATCTTTTTTTTTTTTTCATTTAATAAACTTCTCTTCAATTCCAACAAAAAAAGGTCAAAACTTAATTTATTATGAGCAAAAGAAAAAATAGTTTTCAATCAATTTATAAATAAAAGTCTAAAAATTACTAAAAATTTCAAATTTTCTATCATTTTGATTTACATTTTTTGTTTGAATTCCTTCCGGGCTTCATACCTTTCTTCCTTGAGTTAATTTTAAGTCTGGATAGCCTGATAAAACTGATCTCACTTCCTCTGCAAGTCCATTCCACCTCTGTTAGAATTGAAGAGAAAATAACAAAGAAGCAAAAAAAGAAAAAAAGCTAATATTAAATATCAAAATAATACAATTCAATTTTGTTTAATACTCAGAAGCATTCAGACTGCTCAAAAATCTACCTTTTCTTCTACACAACGGTAGTGAACTGATATGCAGAATCTATTGTTCTCCACCTTAGAGCCAGGAATCAATTTGGTTTTCTCCAGAAGTAAATTGTATACCTGTTGATATAACATAAAATTAAGTGATATGATATATATGATGGCCAATAGAGCCATGCCCCCTATTAAGTAAGAGAAGCTAACCTCATTAATCATTGGTAGAAATGAACTAGCTGGCTGACACAGAATCGACTTTGCCTGAATTAAATGGGATTCAGAATCTATAAAATTATGACTGATACAAATCAATTGAATTGATCAAATTCATGGCTTATGATGATATTCAAATGAATTAAAGCCACCCACACCCACCTTGGTTTTTATGTGCTTAGGCCATTTGGTGGGCCCTTTAATATCCAAACCATGACTCCCTGCGTAGTACAACTCTGACAATTGCACAAAGTTGAACACCTGATCAAAATCAAACATTCAGAGTCAACAAAATTTAAACTTGAAAATTAAAATTAAAAAAAATAATAACAAAATGTACCTTATCTCTGCACCTCCCGCTCACTATAGCAGTCGGGAAATACTTCGCCACGCTCTTCACAGCCGCTCTCATCTGCAACAAAACAAACATTAAAAAACAGAGGAAGAAAACAGAGGAAAAGAAGTGCAGAGAACAGATCAACATTTTTAAATACAGACCGCTTCGGACATGAAAGCAGAGTCCGGATCATCCACAATCGGGGACAGAGTGCCGTCGTAATCGAGAAACATCACTATCTTCTTCCCCTTCGCCGCCTCAGTTATCTCTTCAAACTTGCTCAACACCGATGGGTGCCGTCTCTGTTCCAAAATCTCTCAAAGTTGAGAACTTTAGGCCAAAAACCAGAACAAAACGTGTTGGAAAGGAAACTGAGATGGATTACTCACGATCCAATCACTGTCGTCGCTTTCGGATTGTGAGTTAGGTAAAAAGGGAACAGACCTCAACTGTGTTGGTGAGGAAACTCTCATGGATTCAAAGCAAACAGAGCTCCTGCTTCCGATTTCATGGAGTTCAAGATGAGTCATGAGCTTCTTGTAGTTGGCGGTGGAGACAGCGCTGCGAGGAGGAAGACCCATCATCTTCGCCGTTGAGGTGGCCGGAGTTGAGATTGGGCCTAGAATCTCTTGAGGCACTAACACGGCTTGTTTGGTCATGAAGAAATGCACAGAACAAGAGAGAGAAGGAAACGGGAGAAACAGGGGGAGTTGCGCTTGTTGTTTGCGAGTGAGGGAGCTTACGGCGTGAACGGGGAAGACCAGTATATATAATGGGCCGTAAGGTTAACAGAGCG
Organism: Phalaenopsis hybrid cultivar; assembly: GCA_002079205.1. NCBI lineage: Eukaryota > Viridiplantae > Streptophyta > Magnoliopsida > Asparagales > Orchidaceae > Phalaenopsis > Phalaenopsis hybrid cultivar. The sequence goes on along the minus strand of JXCR01147536.1, from coordinate 18,932 downwards.
ATGGCCCACTCCACGTATGGGCTAATAAATAAAGGGACTTTTAGAGATACATTTATTGACACGTGGCGGGCGCAAATTCTCACGCGGGACAACGCATTTCGGCGAAACTCTATGTGTCAAAATGCAGTAAGCATTTATGCGTTTTGTCTAATTTTACTTTTTTGTTTCAAATTGAAAATATAAATTATATTTTTGCTTGGAATTTAAGTTGTTATTTGATTGCACGTGCTTATTAGGTTTTTATTTTATAAAAAAAATGTCAAAGTGATATGTTATAAATTTATTTAACAATTTTATTTTAATTGTATTAAATGGGATTTTTTATTTTTTTTACAATTTGCTTAGGTTTTATGTTTTTAATTTTACTTCATTAGGATTATGCTCTCACCATAACGTCCAATTACATCAAGCTTTAGTTATAATATTTAGGTTTACTTTTTGTTGAACTCCGATTTGTTCTTGAATCACACCCAAAAAATAGAGTGTTATAAAGGACAGAGAACAGAGGGAAAACTTGAGCAAGGTAAGGAAGATTGTAGCTCTAAGGAGCGAAAAAATGGTTTGCATTTAATTCTTCATATTTATAGGGTTCAGTTCTCAGAAAATGACATGTATAGGCCTATGTTATCTTTAGATCTCTAGGCATATGCAATTGTCTTTAATAGTCATATTCTCAATAAGGTTGGGGCCTTGGTGAGATCTTCACTTAGTTGGCTTCCTTACAAAATCAGATGATTCTTGTGACTTGCTGGTTCTTGTGCTCTACTTTTTGTACCCAGCATGTTTTACTTAAGTCTCGTGTGCTCTATCACATTTACTCGCACGACCTGCGAGTGTCTTGTTTGACTTCTAGTCAATCATCTGATGCTCTAGGTTAGTCTTATGTAGTTAACGTTTGCATTCATCCACTCAACCATCTTTTGTTGATAGAAGGGTCAAGAATTACTTGATTCCCGCTAGTTTGAGTAGTCACTTTTTCGTCATTCAGATGCATAACAATCAACTCATATGCATTTACATATCTAAGACCTAAATTTCATTTTGTACTTGCATTCCAACTTATATGTGCTTGAAACTATGTATTTCAAGTTTTAAAAGTTAGGATGGTGTATCTTTTATGTGATTTGAGAATTTTGGGGGATATAAATATAAAAAGTAAAATTTAGGAGCTGGATAAGTAAAGACATAGGAATTGGGTGGTATGCATGCAAATGCCTCTTTTTTATATTTATTTTATGATTATTTTCCAAGTTTCTTTGGAAAAATACATGTAAACCAATGAAAATAAATTTATTTCATTGTGGCCCCTATATGATTGGTTTAGAATGTTATGAATACTTCTATTTCCGAATTATTGCTGAGAATTTTTTGAGTAAATATGTTTTAACTTAAAATTGAAACAACTAGCACATTAGGACTATTATGTCATCAAAGATCCATCTAATTAAGTATAAAATAGATCCATGCTTTATATGATGGAGGCTTAAACTTAAGTTTATACAGAGCTTTGAGATATAAATCACACTAATGCTCTACCTGAAATTTGATATTGATGATCACAACAAGCTATCATCATCGTTCAACATCTGATCCTCAATCTTCATCATCTAACTGCCACCACCAACGATCATAATCCATTCATTACTTTTCAACCCATCAACAACCAATCATAATCAATGGACCATCTTCACTCGAACATCATCGTCGGGCCATTATCAGTATAGCTTCATTGCCTTGCAGACATTATTTGATTGATTTTGACTAACATTGTTTGATTATCATCATTATTCATCCATAATATCGAGATCAACTATAGTTATAAGAGATCAAGCTTGAGTGTAATGCTTTGTAATCATCTTTTCTTCAATTGAGGGAAAGAGAAGAACTTTATAATTTTACTTATATACTGAATCATTTTATTTAGAACATGCTTTTTGTATTTTAAATTTTTTAAATGTTTCATGTAAGAAAACTTTGGTGCTTCTACATTTCTCTCTTTAATCTATGGGGTTGTAAATTTTTATACAAAACAAAGATGTAGAATGCCATTATATTGTCAATTTTTTAAGTACATAAAGGAAACAAATCTACCAGTACTAAAATCATCTGAAATTGAGTTGAAATGACCCATAAAATTTGGCATTAAAATATACTTTAAATTTTTAAAAATTATTTAGAGACACCACTAAATAAATTATTAATCTCTAATATCTTTAAGGAAACATAAATTCCCTAATTGACATAGATTATGAGAATAAAATTGTTTAGAAAGTACTAAATTTAATCATCATTAATATATGAAACAAATTTTATCATATTGTGACAGATCAAAGCACTACATACAAAATGTAAAAAAACCTCGAGCAACATGAGCCAAAGAAAGGCATTGAGCATGGGTGAGCACAAGTTGAGGCCAACCCAACCTTTTCTTCACCATGTGGATCACACAAAACTATACGACACAACAAGATAAGCACTTATATATATATATTTTTATTTTTAGTATCATATAATATATGTTTTATTTAAAAAAAAAATGTAAGTTTAGTCATTTCTATTTTGGAAGCTAACTAGCATCTTCTGATGCAAGGGAGTGGCAATGCTCTTGCTTGTGCTTCATAGAGGCTCTAAGAGATACATGTCTAGATTGCAACAAACACCTATGGTATATTCAACTTGATCATCATGTATTACATCACTCACGAAGCGAGATGACTATCATTTAATTACATAATCTAACTACAATAATTAAGATCTAAGTTGATGGCCTTGCATTGGGGGGGCTCATAATAGTTAGTATGGGAAAGATATGAGATTCATGGCCTAATTGCTACAATGAACTGCTAAGCAGCCAACCTGCCCAATATGTGGTATGCCGCCACCAAGAAGACTCGAATGACACATCGTTATTTTGTATGGGATAAGCTATAACATAGGTCTGCATACCGCTTAAATGTTTTAGATGGATGTTTATTTATGAGTCATCTTTGATACCACTCAATTCTTATGTATCTATATATCTAACACCTAAACTTCATCTGTTACTAAATATCATATTATCTTTATATGAAAAGATATATATTTCACTTTTAAAAGATAAAATGGTGAAATTCTTTATGTGATATGAAAATTTTGGGGATATAAAAGTGAAAAATAATGTTTAGTCCTTAGATATATAGATGCATATATAAGAATTGGGTGGTATGTATGTACATGTCCCCTTAATTATTTTCTTATATCTATCAAACTAAGTCAGAACATTTTTACGTTGATGTCATAAATAATGATCCAGAAATTATAAATACAGTCAAAAACTGCCATATTGCAGATATAAATGTAATATATTTATTGTCTTGCTTTATGACACATTTGAATTCATCAGAACAACCTCTTTTAGAGAAAATATATGGATTCATGAAAGTTTGATTGTATATAGCATTATTTATACATTAAAATTCTATTTTTCACATATATAAATGATATATAGGTCTAAACTAAAGTATATTTTAAGAATCATAATATATTTTGAATTTCGTATTTTATTTTTATAAATGGGAGACTTATGGATTCAATCATTCGGTTGAAGCAATTTTGTTTTTACTCATATATTTTATTAAAGACATTAATGAGCTTTGCCGACATACGGCACTGTTCATTATCTTGTCATTTGTTTCAAGCAATCGTTATTAAATATTCACAACGGTTTTTGACTTTTATTGGAAATGACAAACGTCAACACGTGGAATTTGTCAAACTTAATTAGTTTGATGGACCATTCAATCTCCAACATAATTAGTTTGTGTGTGTGGGGTATTCTGACTAGTTGATCAGACATCAACTTATCAGTTGTAAGTCTCCTCTAGTCTGAAGCTTGATTCTCCATCGTAGGATGAGGGATGCTCGGGGCTCTTATAATAGCCTTGGATCACATAAAAGTTAAAATACTGATTTTTTTTATGTGATATATAAGTTAAATTTAATCATCTTTTATATAAACATAAAATATAAAATTTAGGAGTTAGCTAGTTATAATTATGTAGGTCTATTTGGGCAACTGTGGTTATTTGAAGAAGCATGTGTGAATTAGTTGCTAAAGAAGCTATGATGGGTATTATATTCCTTTTTATTATTATTATTTGGGACAGCTTGTGAGCTGTTTTTTATTTAGAAAAGCAAATTTGCTTACTTATCATAAAATCATGTTTGAAGAATGATGTTATCGAAATGGAGGGTGTTGCCTGTGTTTTGCGGTTCCTTTTACAGCGAAGTCCTGAAATTATTACTGTTGCTCTTGGTTAATCTGACAATATATATATTGAATGCAGTGGCTCTTTGCACTAGGGTTTTCTCGCTGCTTGGTTGCCTTCGAATCTTCGTTCCATGTGACTTTAGCTTTGTTTTCCTTGCATCAGTGCATTGTTGGTTTTCCTTGGGATTTTCTCGCATCTCTTTTGGCTGAGTTTTTTGAAAAGGCCATAATGTTTGCGTGTGAAAAAGGAAGGATTTTTTTTTATTACCTAGGGATGTTCTTGAACCTCTGTTGGTTAATCTATGTAAAAGGGCGTTCTTTCTTCTCTGCTTGTGGAAACAAAAAAGGAATGAGAAACTAGATTTGGAATGTCTGTAGCTCTCCGACTTGGGTGTCAATAAATTTTTATTTTTTTTTTTTGGTTCAATTCATTTGAAAAAAAAAATAAGAACAACGGTTCAGAGAGTATGTGGTTTTTGATATAGAGTAACTACTGGAAGATGCAAACTATATTTTGATGGACTTTTATGAGTTTATAATTGACAAAGCATTATGGCTAGAAAGTTAGCAATATCATGTTTGAGAGTTGTTTACCTTTTTTTTTCTTTTCTATGCATTCATATAACTATTTCCCTTCTTCATGACAGTGATTTTACGCTCGATTGTATTTATGATAATAAGTTGACGTATTTGGTATGGTGATGGCACATTGCATGTTTTATGTAATGTGGTTTTCGATCGCACTGTTTTGGCAATGTTATGTAGAACGATACTGTGAAAAAAAATAAAGAATTCAACTGGTCGTTTGTTTTGATTTATATAATTGTTTTGACTCCTTTGTAATCAATGGATGACATAGTCAACCACATATACTATTTGGTCATATGGCCCATACGACATACTCGACCACAAAAGACTACCTAATCTTAAAGCCCACACAACACACTCAACCACAAATGCTATCCGGACTTATAGTTTGCACGACACACTGAATCACTGATACTACCCGGCCTTATGGCCCACATGACACACTCAACCTCAAATACTATTTGGCCTTATAACCACAAATTTCTATGCATCAATTTTATCATGTATCAATATTTTTTATGTTTATCAAATGTGTTTATTAGTATTATCATGCATTAGGGTTTTTTATGTTTGAGTGTGTTTATCAATGTTATTCTGTATCAGTAATGTGTGTTTTGTTATGTACGATTTTATATTTTAAGATGTATCAACAATTTGATTTTTTTTATTTATTACTTTATAATTCATGATATTTATTTCCTTTCTTTCAAATTAATATATTCTGTTTGATTTTTTAAATTGTGTTTGACTTATTTTAGAATAATAATAATGAATAACAGTGATAGAGAAAGGCATAGAAGAATAATTATAATTGCATTATACTTCTTGTATGCGTACTATAACTCATATTTTACGGGCCATCCAACAAGATTTTACAACATGTTTCCTAAGACAACGTATATTTCTTGATCTGTTGGAAGAACCACAAGAAAATCATAGTCTTTATGGCTCCTTTAAGATCAAGGGTGTAAACGAGTCAAGCTTGAGCGAGCTCAGGCACGGCTCTGTTTGGCTCGTTAAAAATTCTTATTGTTCGTGAGATGTCCCTCATGAAGCTTATGAATATTACATAGGACAGTCAATAACCCAAGTTGATTGTGAATTAGGTGAGCCTTATACACAAATGAGAAAGGTGTTGGGGAGATGATTATGTTGTGAGATTAAATTACAAGCACATTATTTAAGTCATATGACTGTTGGAAGGTCTATGATAAGATACATGACCTTAGGGGTTCTTCTGGATGGTGTTTATGTTGTTATGGATTTTAAAATATATGAGATTGATATGAAGGCAACCAAGGTCCTCTTTTTGTTCAGTCATATGGTTGTTGGGATTCTTCTAGAGGGCGTTTGTACTGATAAGCTTCTACAACATATACGAGCTCGATTTACGTAGTTTAAAAAAAATCAAAATCCCCTTTCTTTAAAGGCGTTTATGTCTTCTTGAAAAAATAGATTATTCATCAAAATATCTTTGATCTGATACATCAAAATTTAATAAATATATATATCTAGTATTTTTATTACGCTTATTAGTTAATTTTTCATAAAATTGTACCATTGCACTATTAAGGCAGTATAATTTTGCATTTGTGGTTTTCAACTTTCATTAAATATAAGCTCAAGAACCTCTGGTACTTTTGTAGAGTTGTATGTAAATGTGCATTCTAGTGTCCTCTACTTACATCACCAACAGAAAATAGTTATGGGAGAAAATTTTAAATTATATATTTTTGGTGTTTTTTTTTAACAGTTTCTGAAATTGTGCTCTAACAAATATATTCTGTAAGGGCAAAATAGTCTTTATTTTAGAAATAGTTGCAGTACAATAGTTTCACAGTTGAACCATCCAAACATCTTATAGTTGTTTCTCCTAATAACAATCAATCAGCTGTGCTTCAAAACGATGCAGCTATCCCAAAAAAACCCTTAGCCAGATAAAGTTACAAAACATAGCTTTCCATCGCAATTTCTTTTTGAAAAAGCAGATAAAATGCATTTTTGTTAATGCTGCAAAATACGGTGCGACACCACATCGTTACCCCACATGCAACATTATGCCTCCTGCAAATTTGATTTCTTATAAAATTTCATGCAAATATTTTGATGTGATCATAAGATTGAATTATCATATCTAAATACTAGAGTTTAAAGTTAGATATGTAATGACAAGAGAATTATGTGTGTTTGTGTCACCCTACTATGAAATAATATTGAATGTGTGCTAAAATGATAGTTTTAAACCACAAAAAGCTCAAATTGTTAAATCTCTCCTCACCTATTTAAACAATATGGCTTCTTACCTTGGCTACATGCGCAGCTTTTCTTGTAATTGTGAATGTTCCTGCTCATAGCTTTTTCATAAATTATAAACACAATTTTAATAAATAATAGGAATCTATTTCAAACACTATATTAATTAAACTTTATTGCAATGTGAGTTACGGAGTAGTAAGTTTATGGCTAATTATATATAAACTATCAAGATATTAAAGTCATAAGTTTAATGTGGGGTCGCAATATCTATTTTAAGAAATAAGGAAACTTAGCGTTTAAGCTAAAGCTCTTTAATAATTATAAAGACTTAAAAAACATTTATAGCGATTTATCATGAATCTATGACACCACTAATGTACAAATGCATGCATGAGACCTACTCTAAACTAGTGCTGACTTGATTGTTGATAGAGACTCAACATTTTTGTGGCTCCAAAAGAAGAAAGAAACAAATAGACATAAATAAATAAATATATGCATTTTAATTAGTTATTTATTTATTTATTTCCCTTCATTTATTACTTTATTAGACTTTGATTCGTATTATTTATTTTGGACATTTGATTATTTGAGCCATATGATATGACTTCATAACAATGCATTTAGGATTTGAATATGATTTGAAGTAAGCTCGACCAGAGTTCGAGTACATCAGGCTACAATCTTAATTACACTAAATTTGACATGATAGAGAGTCAACTATGATCAGTATCATATTAAAATGACAATCATTAAATCATTATACAATTATTCGTTGGCATAAGTCTAGGATCTTAATTAATTTGACTATAATATTATTAAAATAACAAAACTATAATATTATTAAAATAACAAAAAGGAAAGGAAACATTAAATGTTGTGTAAGATGTGGGTATATTCTGTTTTACAAGGAACTCTGTTAATATATGATGATATGTATATAATATTACGCTTATTATTATTGCAGAGCAAAAACGCCACCGTATTATACATCTGTCAAAAAAGCTCATTGTTCGCGAACAGCTCGTGTTTGGCTCATTCGTTGAGTAAACGAGTCGAACGCGAACAAGTTTTTAAAATTCGAATTATAAACAAGTCGAACACGAACAACTCTTTGTTCGCTCGTGTTCGGCTCGTTTTAGCTCGAAATATAAAAAAATTATATAATTATTTATATAAAAATATATAACACATATTATTTATATAATAATATATTATATATATTTACATCTAAGTTTAAATCGTAACTGTTCTTGTGGTAATATGGTTATGCACCTTATTTTGCATACATTTGGTTCATATTCGAATCTAGTACTCTACATCTATTTTTCCAGTTTAATTTTAACAAGCCGAGCACAAACACACTGTTCACGAGCCGTTTTCTAACACGAACAGATTTCAATTTCAAACGACCGAACACGAGCCAAGCCTGAGCTCGCACAAGCTCGGCCTTTTTACAACCCTAACCGTATATAATAAAATTTCCTAAGATTACAGTTTAAGCCATAGCGGCAACGAATAGGGACAGATGATTGAAAATTGCAAAGTTCGATACGTGAAACAGAGAATTGGAGCGTATGAAATCGGAATAGAACGCGACAAAATATAATTCATTTTTTTCAAAAAAAAACAAAGGCATGCATGGAGACAAAATTCAATAATTGCTGTTAACCAACGGCTTGTTAGTTGAGAAAAAAACAATGAATTATTAATTTAATGATTCTCTTACGATAGTGATTTACAGTAATAATAATAATAATAATTTTTAATATGAAAACATATTTTATAGATTTCATTCAATCAATTTGGCGGTTTATGAAAAGCATGAGTCATCATGGATCCAATTTCCTAAAAAAAATTACAAAAAAAGAAGCCTAATATTCCAAAAACAGAACTGAATAAAAAATAAGAATTTATAAATGTAAAATTAATAATTATAATGATTAAAATTGCAATGAAATTTTTTTTTTCTATTTTCTTAATTGTTTATTTTAGGGGTGTAAACGAACCGAACACGAACGAACATAGCTGTATTCGGTTTGTTTGAAATTAGCTCATGTTCAAAATTGTTCGTGAAATCATTGTTCGTGTTTGTTTCTTAACGAACAAACCGAACACAAACTGTTCGCTAACGATGAGCCAGTTTNCACCGTGATCTACGGCCAAGATCGAACACCGCATGCAGAGATGCATGCGGTGTCCGCACACAATAATCCCTCGATATTTACATGCATACCACTCATATATTCAACATCATATAAAAAAAATACCATCATCACTATCTTTTTGAAAGCAATATACATTTTTTTCAGGCATGTTTATTACACCAAAATGTTATAAGTGTAATTCTTAAACTTATAAAGTCTCAGAAATGTAAATACATAAGAAATGTGTGGTCTGCACGTAACTCTCTGGTGCTCTTCAATTCCGTTATCCATTCCAAATTAAAATAATACATTCAAACTTTATTTACTACATAGATAAAATGAAGCTTAAATGTTAGATATAAATGTAAATAGATAAGAACAGAGTGATATAAATGTAAATCTTGTCTTATCATATTAAAGAGAGGGAAGTTTCAACGAAGAAAGCATCGCAGGTTTCTTGCCTTCAAAGCATACATATTTGAATAGCTTATCTCTTCAAAATGTGAGAAGGATATGTTGGGGTCTGCATGCAGCATGCATCGTTTATTAGTCTCTTCCATGCAGAAGAGACGATGCGCTCCACTAAATAAAACAATAAAGCGTTCATCTCTTGTTGGGACTTTTTTATACATTCCTCTCTTTAATATATATAAATATATATTAATATATGCATGGGAGAATATATTATTATCTTTTTAGAAAAACAATTGTAAATGCATGTTCAGTTTTTTCTTAGAAACTGCAAATATAAGACAAAAAGGTCAAATTTCCTTTTGGTGTAGTCATCATCTTACAACAAAAGTGCGTAGATAAATTCAATCTATATTTGTCTCATCATACGTACATATATATACATATATAATGTAACATAAATAGGGCTGTGAATTTAGCTGGAAGACTGTTAATCACTCGATAATTGATTCGAATTTTGACTCGGATCGAGATCGAAGCGAAATAAATGAGTTTATCTATGAGGCAAAATAATTTGGATCAAATTTTTTGGAGTCGATTCAGAGGCGACCTCAGCTGAGCTCGAAATCAAATCAGTAAGTAAGCATGCAAGATGATTTTGCCTCAATGGAATATTATTATATTCTATGCAATTTTAGTAAAATAATTAAAATAATATGTTGAGATGTCAAGATAATTTTCTCACCAATTGAAAAGTCAGAACTTTACTTCATGGATTTATTGAAGTATTTGTCATGTATTGTTAAAACTCTACATAATCTTGACAAGCATCATGTTACCAAATACCTAATGCTATCTATCTAAATTCTACATGTTTGTCACCTACCACATCTAACCAAATGGATAAATAAAAAATAAATTAATTAAGTCTTGTTCTTATCTTCTTTTCTTCTCTCTTTTTGGAGTAATTTTCGTTCTTCAATCCTCTATCAAATAATTAATGTGACCAATTGACGTAACGGTTTCACTATGCTTTTTAAATTGAAAAACATTCAATATTAACACTTACTTCATTTAGAGGCCGAACCAGTTTACATTTTGAGGATGGACTAACCTGTCATATAAATAGAGCAATATTTAAATAATATGGCTTATATGTACCTCATTGTGATCAATAAATTGAACACTAATTATTTCTATAATAATTGATGATGTTATTGAGAGTGAATGCCAAATGTGAGAATTTGAACATATAATTCATGTATCAAAATACATAGCATAAATTTAATACATATATAAATTAATTACATGATTAAAATCTTTCCTAAAACATTTTTTCAACATTTTATTTTAATAGTAATATTGTTGAAATATCATCTTTTATTTCTTCTAATTGTTGGCCTTAAATATTATTTCTATTGCTTCCTACAAAAAGAATGTAAATAATTAAGACTTTATATATATATAAGGATAAAAAAAAATTATAGATTGTAAAAATAATTCTTAATTTTATAATTTAAATTTTACAACTCAATCGAAAAATATGTAAGCCTTTTTTTTAACTATTTTTTATCGCTTTATATATATATATAGATCACCATAACTTTATTAACTTTTGTAGCTATTGTTCTCATTCTTTTCATGGATCGCCTTCAAGCTCACTCATTTGTCTAGGATAGTTCTATGTTAACTGTGATCATCTATCTAGTTCAATCCATGTGTTATTTATACAATCAAGTGCAAAGACTGATCTTGTCAAGCATGATCACCCTAGTTTATTGTAATGCTCAATGTTATATTCTATTTTATTCATTAATTTGTAGTCATTCCTGGAGAAACATGTGATGAGTGTATTGATGATCATCCAAATTTGTTACATGATTCTATGTATGCAACACTTCATTCGTGTAAATTTTCTACTCTCATAAAATTTTATCAACAGAGCTTCATTTCATGGAACAAACTGTGCATAATATTGAGAGAATCGATATTGACTATGTTAAGACAACAAATAAAATAAAAATAATAGTAAGTTAATTTCTGCTTTTAAGATATTGCTTTAAATGCGTCCTTATCGTTCTACAGTGTCTTATGTTTTGCACTATGCACTGTCTATCATGCGGTTGCCGCAGCAAAAAAATTAATAGTGAAAATAATAATAAATTGCTAAAGATAGTATCAATAGATTAAGGGTCAGTTTGGAATAGTTTGTGTGTTTTGGGATAAGCTGTTTATCCTGAAACGCAGCCCACGGGCCGGCCGCATGGTCTACTCGCGGCTTGCGTTTAGTATAAAAACTCAAACATAGTTTCGGATAAACTGATGAAACGCGTGAAGCAAACAGTGCGGCTGCATTTTGAAAACGTCGCCTGCACTTATAAGCTGCCCCAAACGGAACCTAAATTGCATGTGATAACACTTTCCTTCAATATGCTTACATTAATTACATGCTTGCAAGCATGGTGAATAACTTCAATGTGGTTTTTTTCTGTAATTAAAATTTGTCTTGCAAAATTAAATGATGCTCCTCATCTGTAATATTTTTAGAAATTTTTTATGAGTCTCCAAATTAAAATTTGATCAAAATGAACCTCAAAATCATAAAAAAAACATTCTTTATATGTAATTTGATCCTCGTGTTTTATTAAATTTCACAAAGATTACTTTTCTTTTTCAGAATTATAGATATAATACTTTTATTATGCAGACCAGCGAACCATTCTTTTATAAAATAATAATATTAATAATCAAAATACATATATAATATTAAGAGTAATACGGGAGAAAAAAAATTAGCTTTCAAAAACTAAGATGTCAGTACGAAGAAATAGCACCCCAGGCAAGCGATTAGCGAATCCTCGAGTGCGTATATGAGAAGAAATCGACAAATAAGTTGAATAAATATGTTTAACTTTTAAATTAAAGATTACGTTCCATATAACTAAGCACAACAAACACGAAGTCTCGTACGATTATAAATTTTTTTTTTTTTTTTTTGCATTGAATATTTCAAAAATCATTCATATAAACTAATCAACTTGATAAAGTTAACCTCAAATTTTCATACTAAACAAATACAAAGTTATACAATACTTTTGCTTCTTTTAAATACACTAAGGATGTGTTTGGGCCGACGGTGAGGTGTCGTACTGCAGTTTTAACTACATTGTGTCAGTTTTTTTTCAAAAAGATACAATTGAAAGTTGTGTTTTACTATCAAACCTGATTAAGTGTAGTGGTTGCTAGAAAGCTGCTGTTTGAATTTTTTTAAAAAAAAATTTAATAGCCACCATAGCTTTTTGATTAGCAATTTCTTCTAAAACAGTTTCACAACTGCTTCTTCAAACACTTGCATTTGCCTGAAATGGGCACTAAGTAATGAAATTAAAGAGTAACTAAAGGGCTGTCTCACATCGTAAATTTAAGAAAAAAAAATTATGCAATTATATGTATAAAAAAAATTATCTTTAAATTACTTTGGCAATAGAAATTGCGTCTCATCTAAATTAAATTAAACCTTTTGCTATTACTTGCGTTGGTGACTAAACTACAAAGTTGCTTCTAAACTAGAATAATTGGGTGATGTATACTCAAAAGACTCAAAGACCAAGGTATATATTAACACTAGGATCGCCTAAACCAAAGGATCACTCGTTGGGTTAATAGATGGAGTTGGTTTTGAGTCCCAACAAAGAGAAAGTGAGACAAAGTGATGGAAAGCTCCGAAACTTACTGCAACAAGAGGGGACAATTGAATACTATTGACCATCCTGTGAGATCAAAATGATGAGGCTTCTGTGTGAAGTTTGGAAAATAAATCAAAAGCTCCATGAAGATGTTAAGAATCATTTTCAAACAAGCAAAAAAGGCAAACTAGATCCTATAGACCTTTGTTGATGAAACATAGCATCTATGATAAAATGTTACAAAGTTCGTCAGCATTTGTCTGTAATTGGATCAAACACAAATAGAGTTGAGAATGGCCATCACCTCAAACACAATTATCTATGCAAGAATAAACTTTAAAAGTCTCGATGATAAAATATAATTGGCTCAGACCAAACATTATAACCCCAAATGTAATTATTTACATAGCGGGCAACAAATTTTTTTTTAATTGCCTTTTGACTTGTCATTTTTTTGTTAATGAGCCAGTAAAGATCATCATTGCCCTTAATTTAAGGTTAAGGAAAAGTACAATCAATTTCCCTTCTTATTTTTCATTGATCTATTTGTTAGTTGTTAACATGTGAGTGTGAGCTAATTAAAGTATATGATGATCAAATAACATAATTTGGTTTGAGCTAACATTAATTACAGAAAAATTACGCATAGGTTTATATACTAATCTAAGTTATAGATTTAAAGAAATTCTAAGGCCACTCAAGGCATAAAAATGGCTCAAATGAAACCTGAAATTCAAGCCAGTAAGCACATTAATTAAGATTAGGTAGTGCGGATTTCAAGATATTTAGACTTACAATTTTGCTATGGAGTCTTATATTACTGTGTGTTACAATTCTAAAAAAGGCATAATTAACCAGCACACATATGAGTGAATTAAGCAAAGATAAAATTTGATACAGAAATTATGAAAAATAGTCCTAATTGATCTTGTTGTACAGACTACAATCATAATGTATAATAATAATCAATTCAAAATTAAATTGAAAAAAAAAATTACTTTATTGAGTCAAGATAAGTAAACTAATGGGATTTGATTTTCAAATTAAATTTATAATATGCATGTTATACGATCTATTTTATTATGTTATAATTATAATAAGATCAGCTTGCATAAATTTATAAATTCAAATTTTGAATTATTCGGGATGCACCAAGTATATTGTACTACATGAATATCACCATTATCTCCTCTTAATTGAAAGTTTAAAGTACCTCAATTAGGTTAATTATTATTTTGAATTATAAGTACCATACGATGCACATCATATCATATCATATGTTTCATTATCTAATCAAGCACCTGAATCAATTAAGATAATCTATCCTAATTTAATATAAAGCGACCGTACAATACAATCAACCAATACTATATTTATTGACAAAAATTAGGCTTATTTGCTTTAAACACCCNAAATTTTTTATATATAATTATTTTAAATTATTTTATATTTTGAACAATAACGATTCGAACACGAACAAACGCGTCACTGTTCGTGTTTGGTTCGTTTAACTAACCGAACGAAAAAAATTTGTTAATGTTCGTCTCGTTTACCTATCGAAAGAATCGAACACGAACTCATTAACGAACCGAACGCGAACTGTCCTCGAGAGCTTTTTTGACAGACTTAGTTTATTCCAGTCCCATATAAATCTGTTTTTAAATCTTCATAAATTTTTTATCTCATCATCTTAAAAAAATAATTTTCCATTTTAGTGGAACCATTTTAAAAAGTAGTTCACCAAATATAATTTGTGGCATTTACATACATANTTCATAAAGACTTATGTGACTTGCAGGTAAGCCAGCCAAGTATTCTACTTTCTTGGAGTGCAAAAGGAAGTAGGATTTCTCCATCACTTGTCAAAGAGAAAGGACTCTCAACTTGTGATAGGCAAGAGGAGAGAGTGAAAATAGTAGAAGTAGGCTATTATGTGGATCCAATATGCATCTAGTTGCATCCCTTTTACTTCCAACATTTAAATTCTTTGTGATAACCAAAAACTTGCAATGAACCAAATGTTGCTTGTAATAAGAAATCTAAAATTAGTGGTTAAAAATAAATAATAATAACAATCAAGAATCTTGTTACATGAAAATGCTTATCAAAAGAATTTAGTCGAAAGAATAATATCTA
>JXCR01147535.1:14499-24572 GCA_002079205.1 Phalaenopsis hybrid cultivar | reverse complement strand
AAAAATGTCATCAGTGTCAGATACACGGAGTGGTCTTACACCAACCACCAAATGTGCTACACTTAACTATTGCCTTGTGGCCATTCGAGTGTTGGGGTAGAGACATAGTGTGTCTGATAGATCCTCCATCCTCTAAAGGACATAAATTCATACTTGCAGCAACAGACTACTTCTCTAAATGGGCAGAGGTAGTTCCACTACGAGAGGTTACAGCTCAGCATGTCCTACAATTCTTCAAAGGCCAAGTCGTTTACCGTTTTGGTGTACCGCGAAGAATTATCTCTGATAACGGGACAGCTTTCAAGAGCACAAAAATCAACAACTTCATCAGAAAACACGGGATAGATTGGAGATACTCCACAATTTGCTATCTAAAAATCAACAATTTCATTAGAAAACATGGGATAGATTGGAGATACTCAACAATTTATTATCCGAAAATCAATAATTTCATCAGAAAACACGGAATAGATTGGAGATACTCTACAATTTATTATCCGAAAGTAAATTGGGTAGCTGAAGCCTTCAACAAAACACTTGTACAAATTTTGAAAAAAATACTCAATGAAAATAAACGAAACTGGCACAATAAACTACTAGAAGCTCTGTTGTCCTACCGAACGACGTTCAGAACTCCCACTCAATGTACACCTTACATGCTCGTATATGGGTCAGAAAAAAGATACTCAATGAAAATAAACGTGACTGGCACAATAAACTGCTAGAAGCTCTGTGGGCCTGCGAACAATGTTTAGAACTCGCCTCAATGTACACCTTATATGCTCGTATACGGGTCAGAGGCCGTAATACCATTAGAAATATAGACGCCGTCCCCTTATATGCTCGTATACGGGTCAGAGGCCGTAATACCATTAGAAATACAGACGCCGTCTCTCAGAGTCGCCATTGCAAACCAACTTACAACTGAAGAAAATGCAAAACTCCGACTTGAAGAACTTGAAAGTCTCGAAGGAAAACATCTACAAGCAGAACAACATCTGAGCTATACCAAGTAAAGATGATACGAACTCATGAGAAACTGGTCTGCCCTAGGACATTTAAAATTGGTGACCTGGTCCTTGTTCTCAAAAGACCTATTCTTGCTTGTCGCAAGATAGGTGGAAAATTTGAGCCAACTTGGGAAGGACCATTTGTCATTGAGAAGGTCTATCGAGCTCATGACAAACTGGTCCGCCCAAGGACATTTAAAATTGGTGGCCTGGTCCTTGTTCTTAAAAGACCTATTCTTGCACGTCACGCAAGATAGGTGGAAAATTTGAGCCGACTTGGGAGGGACCATTTGTTATTGAAAAGGTCTATTAGGTGGAAAATTTGAGCCAACTTGGGAAGGACCATTTGTCATTGAAAAGGTCTACACTGGAATGAAAAATTTTAAGCCAACATGGGAAGGACCATTTGTCATTGAGAAGGTTTACGCCGGAGGAGCTTACCAACTCATCAATTCTCAAGGAGAAAGGCCTATGCTTCTAATAAATGGACGATATCTAAAGGCCTACTACGCAACATGACGACGCTTGCCGCTGTTAGTCTGTCGCATACATATGAAAAATTTTGTGAACTTCAGATAGTTCTGGGGTTATTTATATGGCCTAAAAAGTCTATGACTAGTTAAATTTTTTTTATCAGTAAAAATTTAATGAAAAATGTTATTATCACATATTACATCCGTTCTTTTCTACATATATATTAACAAGATAAATATATATTAATTGAACTATGTTTTGTTCTGGTTCATAAACAATTCAAACTCACTGATGTCTCCCTATTAATTTAAGGAGGAGATGTCAGGATCGCGGCTGATCTTTGCTTTCAAAGATTGTTTAAACCTAGCTTTAAACAAAGAAGACGTACCGCAAGGCAGGATAATCGACTTTGATATGAAATTTGACGATGTTAACATAGAGTATGAAAATCCATTAATGGATGTTGTCGAAGAGCAATAAAAAGAGGGATTGCCCTCACTGCTTAAATTCAGTACCAAGATTCTCTCTACCTCAAAAGAGAAAGAAATCATCGACGAACAAGATCCAATGGAGGGGCCAAGCCGCCGTTTGCCTTCCATGGTAGCTACTTCGGCCGAAAATTTGATAGTTGCCGATGAAGAGAAAATACATTTCGCCTCGTTACGGAGAACTCAACGAAGAAATGCTGACCAGAAAAGACAAAGAGCTCTGGCCAAAGCCAAGAAAGAAAAAGAAAAGTTGTTTGTAATCCCAGAAGGGTACATGTATAATGTCAACATGAGGGAGTCTTCTGATAGTCTGCCGTTGACAGAAGATGAAGTACAATCAGAACAGCATCTGGAACCATCACCAGTATGGGTTCACTCCAATGCCAGTTCGGTTTGTTCCTCTTGTCATTCTGCAACACTTGAACAAGGACATTCTACCAGAGCCTTTGTAGAATGCCCAGGTTATAATGTTTTACATCTTGGACAGTATCATAATTATGATGATTACTTATCAGCTAATGAACTGATAAGATATGATGATTTGCTAATAGATGATACAAATACAATTCAGCATTATCCATGGGATATCTATCATGCGCCAACTCAAATTGAGGCGTATAATCCGGTGGGAATAATACCACCACTGACATGGCAGCCAATCATTGATAATCAGTTAAATGATGAAACACATTATCCAGCATATCCAAGCAAAGTTGAGCTTGCAAAGATCCATAATGTTAAATGCAACGTTTTTGAACATTTTGAAATAATCGATGGGGATTATGTCAATATTCTGGAGGGATTAGAATTATACACAGAGGTCTTGTCTCTCATAGAGCAACAAGAGGTACTTGATTGTGTGTTTGACCTCCAAATCAGAGGCAAGGCAGGGTTGCTATCTGAGAGAACATATTTAGAACCTAAAAAATGGATGAGAGGCAAGGGTCGCATTACAATACAATGCGGCTGTTGTTATATATATAAAATAGATCGACAAGGAAATCTTCCGGGAATTTTACAACATGAGTGCTGCTGTTATAATTATAAGATAGATCGACAAGGAAATCTTCCAGGAATTTTACAACATGAGCAGGTGAAGCCAATGCCACCCATGATAAAATGGATGATCACACAGATGGTCCAATGGGGCATAATTCCAGCAGATTGCATCCCATGCCACCCATGGTAAAATGGATGATTACACGACTGGTTCAATGGAGCATAATTCCAGCAAACTGTATCCTCAATAGTTACATAATTAACATTTATGAAGAAGGGGATTGTATCCCTCCACATATTGATCATCATGACTTTTTTCGTTTGTTCTGTACAGTCTCTTTCATATTAGAGAGCAGTATGCTATTTGGCACAGATATAGACATAATCGATCCAGGAGAATTCCAAGGATCTGCTGAGATTTTGTTACCAAGAGGATCCGTCCTGATTCTGAAAGGAAATGGGGCCAACATAGCAAAACATTGCATTCCGGGAGTTTGACACCGTCGAGTGTCGATAACTTTCAGAAGAATGAGTGACGATAAAACCCCGTATGGNCATGATGTATTTTCATCTTTTGAGATATATACATGATATATTGTAAAAATGACTGTATGAATCAGTAACAGAATTTTACAATAAACAAATTAAATTTGCCGAATAAGTTTTCTCAATTTTGAGATTCCTTGCTTGTGCAGTATGACCTCGTTCGGTCTACATCCCCACAAAATCACACATTTTACACAATTCTGTTTTCTGTGATATCATTATGGAGTCGCAAACTCTATATGATATTTGCAAATAAATCGTGCAAATCTTTTTCAAAATAACATAAATTTCTAACATTACGCCTTCTGAAACACAGGATATTTTAAATCAGTCTGATAACTCTGATTTACTACTTCAAAATAAAAATAAAAAATTTTTTTTTGATCCAATAATTTCAATTTTCACTTTGAATCAGTTCAATATTTTTGATTCATAATTGATCTTATAATTTCAATCTTCTTACTGAATCAGTTCAATACTTTTGATTCATAATTGATCTGATAATTTCAATTTTCTCACTGAATCAGTTCGATATTTTTGATTCATAACTTTTCAAAATTGATCCGATAATTTCAATTTTCTCATTGAATCAGTTCAATACTTCTGATTCATGTTGATCCAAATAATTTCAATTTTCTCATCAAATCAGTTCAATATTTCTGATTCATATTGATCCGATAATTTCAATTTTCTCATTGAATCAGTTCAATACTTCTGATTCATAATTGATCCAATAATTTCAATTTTCACTTTGAATCAATTCAATATTTTTGATTCAAAATTGATCCAATAATTTCAATTTTCACTTTGAATCAATTCAATATTTCTGATTCAAAATTGATCCAATAATTTCAATTTTCACTTTGAATCAGTTTAATACTTTTGATTCATAATTGATGTGATAATTTCAATCTTCTCATTGAATCAGTTCGACACTTCTGATTCATAACTTCTCAAAATTGATCCAATAATTTCAATTTTTACATTAAATCAGTTTGATACTTCTGATTTATGCTTTTCCTAAATTGATCAGATAATTTTCACTTTGAATTAGTCCGATATTTCTAATTCACATTCTTCAAGAATTGATCAAATAATTTCAATTCTTACTTTAAGATCAGTCCTACACTCCTGATTTCTTCTATTAAAAGTCAGTTCCAAATGTCTAACTCTCCTTTGATATCAATATTTGTATCTTGAATTCCCATTTTAAGGTCAACCCTTACATGTTGATCCTTATTAAAAAATCCCCAGCGGAAACAAATAGCATATACAAATTCACACTTCTTTCTAGGTTTGATGACTTAGAAATCTATATTGGTCTTGTTTATCTTGTCGGTCATCACCAATACGTGCGGTGTGCTTGCCCAACACACCACACCTATTGGGGGTCCATTTGTTGACCTCACTTTTGGTTGAGGTCTAGAAACTTCTTTAGTAGCCTAGGTCTAGCCATAGGACTTTCCTACTGACTAGTCTTAGAAAACTAGAAAAGGTACCCTCACCATTAGAAACTCAAAAATCTTCTCTTTACTCAACTTGAAGTTCCACATATTGATCTTAACCTCTAGCAATTAATAGGTAAGATCATTATGAGAGAACTCAAGAGGAGTTCTTATAGGACTACTTGGCCTTAGGATTGACCCTGGATGTTAGTTTAGAGTTAAGGTACAGAATATCCTCACAATACCCTGGCTAAAATCAATACATAAGAAACCAAAATGAGGATTTTATTGATCCATGGTTCATTTAGAATGGATATCTATCCAATTCTAATTGAAATGCTCATCTTGGGTCTTTTGCCTCAAACACCCCCAAATTACCTAACTGCCCTTGGGACTCTCCTTCAACCCAAAATCCTAAAAATTCTAAAATTCTTAGAAAATCCCAAATATTCCCAATTTTATTTCTTTCAACTACCACATGACCCAATTCGGCCAATTTAACCATCTTTAATCAAAATCCCCAAATTGTCCTTTAAAGACCCAAAATTCCCCAAATCCATCCAAAATGTATATCAATTTGATCTTAATTGACCCCAATTCCAATCCTAAGCTCAAATTCACTTTTTATATGACCAAACTCAACCAAATTCAGGCTCAATTGGTCTATGATTTGAGCCCAATTTTGATTTGGGTCAAAACCCCAATATTGACCATAAGACTTAATCTCATTCAATTGAACTCATAGCTTAGTCAATTGGCCTCAATTAATATTGCAAAATCTTTACAACATTCTTACACATCAAAATCAATAATTGGCCTTGATGAACTCTCAAATCCATTTGATTTTGGCCTAAATCCAAAATTCCCAAAATTAGCCCCAATATTGGCTAAAACTCTTTGATTTTGGCTTAAATCCAAAATTCCCAAAATTAGCCCCAATATTGGCTAACACCCCAAATCTCAACAATTGAACGCCTTAGACCTCAAATTGGCATCCAATTTTTGTTAAAAAATCTTTTATAAGGTCATTTGTGACCAAATACAACAATTAATTTCATCTTAGTCCAAAGATAGCTCAAGTTTGACCCAAATTAGATCCATATGCCTAATTTGGGTCTAAAACCAAATCCCATCAAAATCCATCCAAATGGACCACCAAATCAACTTCAAAACAATTTTCATCCTTCATGAAAATTGTTCATCATGATGTTTTACACTAAAAACAACAATAAATTTGAGCTTAGTCCAAGGCTAGCCCAATTTTGACCCCAACTTAGCCCAACATGCTTAAAATGGGTCAAAAATCAAAAATCCACCAAATTGGTTAACCATTCTTCACCAACCACAACAATCAATTTGAGCTTAGCCCATGGCTAGCCCAAGTTTGACCCATGCTTAGCCCAACATGCTTAAAATGGGTCAAAAATAAAAAATCCACCAAATTGATTAACCAATTCACCTCAAAGTGACTTTCACCCTTCATCAAAGTTGTTCCTCATGGTTTCTTACACCAAATGCCATATTTAATTGGGCCAATTGACATGCCTAACCTAGTTCAAACACAAGATTTGGTCATATGCACCTTTTTGGACTTATGGTCAAATCCAAACCAATTGAGCTTGGTATGGTCAAATGAGCCTTACCATAACTCATCCTAGACTCTAGGGTTGAGTTTAAAGCCAGCCATCCACCCATGGTTAAGCTTGATATTTATCCCATGGGTAAATTTTTTTAAAAAAAAATTTAAAGAGATAAGGAGGGGGTTAAATCAAAGTACTTGCCATACCACATGTCCATACCCTATGGTGCCATTTTTACTGATCATCATAAGCTTTAACCTTGATCCTACCCTTGGTTAGCCACTTTAACCCAAGATAAAACCCAAAATCGTGAGCCCCCACATGGCCAAAACCCAAACTCATGCCAAGAGGCCACCTCAGCTNACTCTTTAGAGAGCTTCCCTAAGAGACCCTTAGTACATTGCAATCCATTTCCCTCTCTCAAATCCACCATGGAAATCTAATTTTGAGCTTGAATTCCTGCCCGAAACCAGGACAAATTCCAATCCCAATCTACACAACACCAAACTCCAAATAAATTGGTCCTACACCTTCACAACAGTGAAAGAAACCAAACCCCCATCAATACCCCCTCTGAAATAGCCTCTACCATAGCTCTCAACCAACACCCAAAATCGGCTGTGGTTGAAATCACACATAGGCTTTACACCGGAGCCAGAGGCTTCATCCCTAAGCTCTTTGGGACCTAACAAAGGTGTGAAGAATCTCTGATTGAGGCTAAACCTCTCGGAGCAAAGGTATAACCTCACTTACTCTCCAGAGCCTTCGCGAGCTCTCCATTTACAATGGCTTAATTATATATTGTGTTTACCATATGGATGTGTTCGTCTCTTTAAGACGAGTAATTTAAAAAAATAATCATTAAAATCCATTAAGAAATGAGAGAGATATTAAGGTTTTAAAATGGACGGCTCTCGGTTAAGCCTATCAGGGACGATGAACGGATGTCGTCCATTCTCGCGTGTATTGAATGAACGGCGGAGATCAAGCCGAATGATCATTCGGGACGATACAGTGGGCCGCGTGGCAACTGAGTCAGAAGGCGACACCGAATAGGAGCGCGCCGCGTGGTTTTTCGACGGATCTGAGGATCCAGTCAGCCCGCGGTTTCAATAAATAAACAGGATATTTAATAAATTCATAAAATAGCTCCTAAAATTCAAAAATCCATATCTTTGTGTACAAAATTCATAAAAATAAAATAAAAATACCCTCTTGCTCAATGAACAGAGGAGAACCATGTGGATCTATTTTCACATTAATTTGATGCATAAATTATTTTTAGAAAATGAATTAGGGTTAGGGGTTTTTCAATTCTCCATTCATATTGGATTATCACCTTGACCCCAAATTTTTATATATTGTAGCCTCTGTGTAGGTGCACAATTTGAACATTTTTCCAAGGACATAGAAGATCTCTAGACAGAGATCTTAATTTTCTAAGTTTTTACAAATTTTCTATTCAAATAATTATAGAAAATTATATGTGGCTTAGAAAATTCTACAATAATGTATATGAGTTCCCTATGGTCAGAGTAGTCTTAAGAAATAAATTCATGATTTTTAAGAATCAAAACATCATTGTTTTGAGCAAACCCCAATTTGCTTAAAACATTTAATTTGGAGAACATAAAGATGAAAATCATTTGATTTTTATTCTCCACTGTGGCTTATGAGTCAANAAATGAGCCTTACCATAACTCATCTTAGACTCTAGGGTTGAGTTTAAAGCCAACCACCAACCCATGGTTAAGATTGATATTTATCTCATGGGTAATTTTTTTTTAAATTCTTAAAGGGATAAATAGGAGGTTAAATAAATGTACTTGTCATACCAAATGTCCACACCCTATGGTGTCATTTTTACTGATCATTATAAGCTTTAACCCTGATCCTAGCCTTGGTTAGCCACTTTAACCCAAGCTAAAATCCAAAACTGTTATCCCCTACATGGCCAATACCCAAATTCATGCCAAGAGGCCACCTCAGCCCAAATTGAGCTAAGAGCTCCTCTGTTTGACACCTAAGCAGTGGGGCTAACCCCTCAATTTGCCAGCCAAGCATCCCATTGGCCAATTTCTATAAAATCCACCCCCACGACCATGAATAGGGTGGGGTAAAAAACTTTCACCAAGGCCTTCCAAACTCCTTAGAGAGCTTCCCTAAGAGACCTTTAGTACATTGCAATCCATTTCCCTCTCTCAAATCCACCATGGCAATCCAATTTTGAGCTTGAATTCCTGCCCGAAACCAGGACAAACCTCAATCCCAACCTACATAGTACCAAACTCCAAATAAATTGTCTACATCGTAATCCCAACCTACACAGCACCAAACTCCAAATAAATTGGCCCTACACCTTCACAACAGCCCCCCATCAATTCCCCCTCTGAAATAGCCTCCACCATAGCTCTCAACCAACACCCAAAATCGACTGTGGTCAAAATCATACATAGGCTTTACACCAGAGCCAGAGGCTTCATCCCTAATCTCTTTGAGACCTAACAAAGGTGTGAAGAATCTCTGATTGAGGCTAAACCTCTCGGAGCAAAGGTATAACCTCACTTACTTTCCCGAGCCTTCGCGAGCTCTCCATTTACAATGGCTTGATTTCATAGCATTTTAACCATATAGATGTATTCGTCTCTTTAAGACGAACATTTTAAAAAAATAATCATCAAAATCCATTAGGAAATGAGAGAGATATTAAGGTTTTAAAATGTACGGTTCTCGGTTAAGCCTATCGGGGACGATGAACGGATGCCGTCCATTCTCGCGTGTATTGAATGGACGACGGAGATCAAGCCGGATGATCTTCTGAAGCGATACAGCGGGCCGCGTGGCAGTTGAGTCAGAAGGCGGTGTCGAATAGGAGCGCGTTGCGTGGCTTTTTGACGGATTCGATGATCCAGTCAGCCCGCGGTTTGAATAAATAAATAGGATATTTAATAAATTCAGAAAATAGCCCCTAAACTTTAAAAATCCATATCTTTGCATAGAAAATTCATAAAAATAAAATAAAAATACCCTCTTGCTCAGTGAATAGAGGAGAATCATGTGGAAATGTTTTCACATTAATTTGATGCATAAATTATTTTTAAAAAATGAATTAGGGTTAGGGGTTCTTCAATTCTCCATTCATGTTGGATTATTCACAATTTGAGCATTTTTCTAAAGACATAGGTGATCTCTAGATAGAGATCTTAATTTTCTAAATTTTTATGCATTTTTTATTCAAATAATTATAGAAAATTGTATGTGGCTTAGAAAATTCTACAAAAAAATTTACTTAAGTTCCCTATGGCCAGAGTAGTCTTAGGAAATAATTTCATGATTTTTAAGAATCAAAACATCAGTGTTTTGAGTAAACCCCAATTTGCTTAAAACATTTAATTTGGAGAATATAAAGATCAAAATCATTTGATTTTTTTTCTCCACTGTGGCTTATGAATCAGAAAATTCACCATNTTTTGGCCTTAATGAACATTTAGGCTCAATCAAAATGGGAAATGGGTAATTTCTGATATTAAC
>JXCR01147533.1:224803-246438 GCA_002079205.1 Phalaenopsis hybrid cultivar | reverse complement strand
ACACATACATGTATACATACATATACACACATACATGTATACATACATACATATACGCATATACATGTATACATATATATATATATACATATACATATACATATACATATAAATCTATACATATATACATATATACATATTGATATTTTATTTTCCCTTATATTTTCTTTTCCCTTACATACAGGTATTCAAATATATACAAGTATTCAAATATATATATATATATATATATATATATATATATATTCAATAGTTTTGTTTAAGATTACTGTTATTTTAAATTAACATTTCAAATTTAACTAAATGATTAAAAGACGAAGAAGATAAAATATTTATAGAATATACGAATAACCAATAACCAGCTAAAATTTAAATATAATATTTTTTTAATTTAATTCATAGTGATTATCTCATTTATTAATAGTTAGTTATACAAAATAAATAAGAAAAATTTTAATTCTCACTTTCCAACATTGGTTAATTTCAAGCCTCGAGTTAAGTGGTGACGATAGGAAGCCATAATTGCAAGGTACAGGGAAAACAATTAATCAGCCTTCGTAGGAAGAGTGCCGACAGTAACAAATTAGACATTTGCAGAGGACAGATGTTAAGTATTGTAATAGCAGGCATAGGCCGTAAATGATATGATGAGTATAAAAGAAAAAAAAGATGATACCAAGAATGATCGATGACCCATACACGCCCAGTTCATTTGTCATCATGAGTCATGCCTAGGTCAAATAACATTCATGACCTAAGCATGAAACTTGACACGTGCAATCATCACACCGCACAGAATCAGGCTCATTTCTCCCAAGAAGGTGAACTCTTTAAGGTTCTTTACACATACTACAATGCACATGCTCTAACGAAATTGCTTCAAATGTTCATGAAATATGGTTGATACCAAACTCAACCAAGAGAGCTATCGTATAAATCAATCAGTTCTAAACGCTACATATTCATAGCCAAACACCTATAATCCATATGCACACAGTAAATACATGATATCAACAGAGAAGGTAACTAATTTACAAACAAAAGCTTTAAAGAAGCAAACCTTTACAACAAACAGCTAACAGNTTCAGTTATATATATATATATATTATTTTGTGTCAAATAGGAGCAATCATATTCTTTACCCTTTTTCTAGTGCATAAAGAACATTGACTAATCTAGAGTTTGGTCCCTAATTTTGTGGTTAGGCTGAGAGGATACCAGTTGTCACTCCAGAGCTTCCACTACTCCCTCACCTGAGGGCCAACAATCTCGCATCAGTTTCCAATCAAATGTACCAAATTGGGGATTTTAATCTGTCACCTTAAAATTTTCAATTCTGCATCCAACATAGTATATTTCTCTATGTATTTGCACCCAACTCCATGGACGACATACTCTCCTATATAATCAAATGTGATTCTTCTAATGTTATAGAAATCATAGTCCTTTCAGAATTATGTTTCTCAACATATTTTAATAATTCAATTGACCATAACGAAAAGTAAATGGAGATCGGAGTTCAAATCATCACAAATTATTGACTTTAAAACCATTTAAAATAAAATCATAACATGACCGATCAGATCGATCATCTGGATTGGCAGATGAAATAACAGCCAGATCATGCAGTTGTACTCCAAGATGCACATGTCAAAATGTATAAAAAAGAATCATTGGATTGAAGAGGATTCTAAGGAATTTTTGCATTATTCCTTCTACAACTTATACGTGCATCAGTCGCTTGGTTATATTAGAGAAGTGGATAGCTAGGTAGATGATAATATGTAGTGAATTTTTATATATTAGCTTTGATGTGGGCTTGTAGGCTTGCTCATATTATAATATTTGTGTGCTTAGTAGTTTGTGTGTGAATTTAGAAGTCATGTTTTAGAAGTTGTTTTTGGACTTATCCTGTGTGTTTGTATTTGGATTGGATTTTTATTTAAATATAAGTGATTGTTGGTGTTTGTGAAAATTAGATGTTGGATGATGTTTAAATATATCGAATTTGAATTACTAAGGTTCGTAGTGCCCTGGTGTACGGTGCTCGTTGTTTAAAAAATTATAAAAATGATGACACCTAGATGCCAAAACCCGGCGCCGAGATGTCAACAACCCTAGAACCTGGATCTTAGACGTCAGGACTTGACACCTAAGCGTCGGTTCAGTTGAACTGACAGTTCCGTCTTAAAAGCCCAAATTTCACCCAGACCACCTCCTTCTTCCTTCTGGTTTTCGTGAATTTGAACTTAAAGCTAATTTCTTGGCTTGGAATCCTTGGATTTAATCTTCATAAGGTAAGAGCTTCACTTTAATGCAAAATTTTTTTATTCTCACCATGGATTCATCTCATATTGCTAAAGTGCAAAAATTTTGGAAATATAGATGAAATGTGTGAAGAATCAATGGTGGAAGGATTCTTACCTTAGAAAAATGTTGTTAGGAGCTTAAGAATATTATTTGAAATTTATTTTGATTTTTTTTTAGTTTTTAGAGAATATGGCTCCTAAAACTAAAAGGGAGAAGCAAAAGGAAGTGTTCGATTGGAACAAATTCGTGAGCTTGAAGGTTCAAGGTTGTTATAATGGCTCTATCAAATCTCAAAAGTTGATTCAAGAACGAACTTTTCTCAGTCCTGGTGATTCAGTAGAGAGTTTGATTGATCAGCTTGAATGGGAGAGCTTTTGCAACTTTTCTGTAGTAGTAGTGATTTCTGTTGTCACGTAGTTCTATGCAAATCTCTCTGATGCCAATGATGATTGTGTTTATGTCAGGGGGAAGAGGGTATTCATTTTTTAGACCCAGATCAATGCTTTTTATGGATTAAGTGATGTATCATATTGTTTCTTTCCCACTTTTGCACCTTCAGATGCTTAGCTGGATGAGATCATTACATTTCTGATTGATGGAAAGGGAGCTTGGAAAGTTCATAATGACCAAAAGGTAACCTTTTATTCTTCCAAGCTCAATGCCCCTTCAAAAGCCTGACACTATTTTATTTATGCCCATCTTTTACCCTTGAACCACCTTAGTGAAGTCACTAAGGATAGGGTTGCTCTGAACTAGTGCATTCAAAAGCAGAAGCCTAGTGATGTTGGTTCTTTGATTTATCGAAATATCACTAGTTCCGCTCGAGCTAGCACTACTGTAGGGTTGGGTTTCCCTTTCCTTATTTTTACGTTATGCCAACAATCTGGTGTTGGATATGAGATTTGGGAGGAGTTATTGCAGTCTCTGAAGCCAATAAGCAAATCTAATGTTAGTACCTACTGGAAACATTCACTGTTTGGCTTTGGAGCTAGCTCTTTAGATGCTCATTCCACTTCTAGAGCTTCTACTTCACATACATTTGCTAAACCCAAAGCTGCTTTGGATGATCTATATGGTCAACTACAAGAGTTGCAAAGTGACTTTGCTATTATACAAGGATAGATGTATGACTAGACGACCCACATGGAGCATTTTGTGAATATTTTTGGAAAGCTAGTAATTTTGGAAGTAATGTTTATGACTATATGCTTCAGATGATGAGAGATCATAGTTTGATTGGGGAGGAGACTTCAGTCTAGTTTCCCTCATTTCTTGAGTATACACCTTTCTCTTCTTTGAAGGTTATGGAGCAGGATGAGAAGAGACCGATGATGAGGCAGATGAAGGTGATGGTGAGGAGTAGTGTTTATGTTATGTGTGAGTGTTGTATTTCTTATAGTTGTTAGTTTTTATGAACTCTTATGCATAGTAATTGTTGTATTGCATTTGTTTTGAATTGAATTTATCTTTGCTTGTTTGTTTATACTACCTTGTTGTTTTTTGTTTTTGCACTATTGTTTGTTTTACTACACTATTTTTGTTATATGTGTTTGTTATGTTAAGAGAACTCATGTATTTAGAAAACTTTTGTTATGTACATGTTATTTAAGCTCTATTGTCATTGTATATCTGTTTTTAATACCTGCATACTTTCATGTTAAACCCTTTATAGAAAATCATTTTTAAAATTTTCTTCTTGCTTCTATATTTTACATACTAAATGTTATAACCTGTTAAAAGTTTAAGTTTGAGGGAGGAAGAAAAACAATTGG
The DNA here is from genome assembly GCA_002079205.1 of Phalaenopsis hybrid cultivar. Classification (NCBI taxonomy): domain Eukaryota; kingdom Viridiplantae; phylum Streptophyta; class Magnoliopsida; order Asparagales; family Orchidaceae; genus Phalaenopsis; species Phalaenopsis hybrid cultivar. Next base: position 242,356 of record JXCR01147533.1, on the reverse strand, counting down.
AAAACCTAATTTTATGTTTCCTTAAGAATCTATATTCAAAGAAAAAAACCATTTTAAAATAACATGTGGTATGTGGTGTTATTTTTAGAGAACTGTATTTTTTTTTATTTTATAGATATTGTGGTAGACTTAAGTAATTTTTTTTTGTGAGAAATATTAGTTCTAGAGTTAAGATATGAAGTAAAAAATAATAAGGATATGATTTTATTATTTAAAGTAGAAAAGAAATTGTCTTTTTGAAACACTAAGGATCATAGGTCTATACTTTAATGAATTGAGACTCTGTAAAAAATCATATTTGAAAACTGATACAAATGATCAAGGTAAAGAAATGTGATGAGTTTTTAACTTTAGGAGAAGAATAGTGAAGTTCAAAATCATTAAAGACTGATCCATATATAGTAATCCTCACTGAGAAAAAAAAAGAAGGGATTGAAAATGATCCTGAAACTAAAGAAAAAAGTGTATATGAATGTGAGGAGAAGCTTGGGGGATGTCTAATTAAAAATTGGCTTCACTTGAATCATCTTAAATAAAAAGACTTTATTACAATTCTAAGCTTTTTATTTCCTAAAAGTATTAGTTTACATTTACTATTAGAGCTCTCTCAAAATCTAGGTGTTATTTTTCTATGATTCTTATGTATTGCAAACTAAAATTAGTTTTTGAAATGAATAGAAAATCAGAATTCCTCAACTTTATTACAAAATATTCTTATGCCCTATTTCTAGCTTGAATTACTAGAGTTTTTCTGAAGTCATAATTATCACATTTATGGGACAAAACTATAGGGGTCTATATTGAAACCCACTATCACATGTTAACATATTTAATTTTTTAAAAGAAATAAGTTACTCGAGGACAAATAATAGATAAGTTTGAGGGATTTTGACATGCCTAAAATATATTATTATTTTTTGCACATTTAATGTCTATTTTTAATGATATTGTGCTTTAATGGAAGGTATTTTTGATGTTTTTGGTTGCAGGTATAATAAATGGAGCAAGTGGAGCAAAAGGAATGAAAATAGAGCAATTTAGAGTCAAAGGAAGAAAAATGGACAAAGTTGGCCTGGAGCCTATGTGCCAGATTTCAGAGAGACTGGCACCTACGCGCTAGAATTTGGCGCCTAAGTGCCAGAAGTGGTTTTGAAGTTGGTTCAATGAATGTGGACGAATTTTGAAGGGGTGCTTGAAGTGACTTTTGGTAATTTTGAGAGCTCTATTTAAAGAAACTTCTGAAGAGTCCAAAGGGAGACTTTGGAGAGAGAGAGAGAGAAGGGCTTGAAAGTTCTTGGAGGCTTGAAGGACTTTCTTGGTGGCTTGCTTAGATTTGGAGGAGAAGAGGAGAAGTGAGAGATATCTTCTTTACTATAGTTCTAAGTGATATCGTAGTGGAATTATAAGGAAAGTGAGTGATCCAAAGGAACTTAGAAGGATTGCTTGGGAAGGAGTTTGAGATAAGTTTTGTATTTTATTTGTTTTACTTAATCTTCCTTTGTAAACTTATGTTTATCTATAAATCCATATGTTGTTGTTTCTTCCCCATGAGATCTGAGTAGTTACCTTTGTCTTTCTCCCTGCAATAAGGAATAATTATGTGTAAGAATAAAGTTTAGTAGAAGTGTTTTTAATTCCAAAAATTGTGATGATTTAAACTCTATACTTGTTGACCCCACTTTTGGTTGAGGTTTAATTTTTCCTCTTTAGTAGTCTAGGGTCTAGCCATAGGACTTTCCTGTTGACTATTCCTAGAAAACTAGAAAAGGAACCCGCATCATTAAAAAATTCTACTCTCTTTTTTACTCAACTTGAAGCTCTACACATATTGGTCCTAACCTCTAGCACTTAGTAGGTGGGGTCATTATGGGGGAGCTCAAGGAGAGTTCCCATAGGACTATTTGACATTAGGGTTAACCCTGGGTGTTGGTTTGAGGTTAAGACACTCACTTTCACTTACTACACTCACTCTCACTCACAATCCCTCACAACCCTAAACTCAGTATTTGTTAACTTTGATCCCTTGATCTTTTGGGAGACTCATGTAGATGGTCCCTTAAACCCACTAGCCCTAGGCTAGTGTTTAGGTAAGACCAGTACACAGAGGACCCAAATGGGTACTCCATTGGTCCATGGCTCATATAGGGTGGTTGACACCCCAATTCTACCAAGAATATCCAACTTGGTCTTTTGCCCCAAAATCCCCCAAATTACCAAGAATCCCTTAGAGCCCTAAATTTGGCTAAAATTCCCAAAATACCTAAATTTGTCCAAAAAGCATTTCAAACCTTTTCAAATACTCAAGTTACCCAAAACTACTCAAAAATTCTAAATTTACCAAAATATCCCCAAAATGGACAAAATTACCAAAATACCCTTGGCATCCTAAGCTTTCCTAAAACCTCCAAAATCACTCCAATGTCTCCAAAACCAATTTGGACCATTTAATTAAACTTTGGCCAATTTGACCATTTTGACAAAAACCCCCAAATTACCTTTAAAGGCCCAATTTCTCCAAATTCACCTTAAATGTCCATCAATTTAGCCCAAATTTCCCTCAATTTCAATTCTAAACTAAAATTCCCCTTTCAAATGACCAATCTAACCAAATCCAAGCTTAATTGGCCCATGCTTTGAGCCCAATTTTGATATAAGTCAAAACCCCAACTTTGGCCCTATGACTTGGTTTCACCAAATTAAACCCCATAGCCAACTCAATTTCCCCCAATTTGAATCCTAGACTCTTCATAACAGTCCTACACACCAAACTTGACCTTCAATTAGCCGTGGTAAAGCCTCAATTGCATTCAATTTTAACTCAAGCTCAAAAATTCCCAAATTTGCCCCAACTTGGCCATACATCCAAATTCCACCAAATTGATTGCCCTAACCCCAAAATTGACACCCAATTTTTGTTGAAAACTCTTCATGATGTTCCTATAAACCATTTTAAACAATCAATTTGGACTTAGCCCGACCTAAACTCAATTCTATCCCAACATGCCCAAATTGACCAAAATCCCAAAATTCTTCAAATTGAACCCCAATTGAACTCAAAATCATTTCAATCCTTCAACAAAAATCTTCATTATAATCATCTACAAAATGTTGATCAATCAATTGGGCTCAAATTCATGACTAGCCTAACCCAAACCCAACTTTTGGCCAATTAGCCCCACATTGAACCCATGCACCAAAATTGACCTAGCCATGTCAAATTGACCAAGATAAACTTCTATAGCCAATTTTTGGACCCTAGTGGCCAAGATAGACTCACTTAACCCACCCTAGATGAGCCATGGAACAAAGGTCCCTTAAATCAAGGGATTTGTTTCCTAAATTGCTTAAGCCAAAGGGATCTTTACCAAAACCCCTCACCAGCCTAAATTAATGGTTGTGATAAATTACTCTGGCTCACTTGACCTCCTAGCCACCCCTGGCCCTGCCGGCTGGCCTAGTCACTGGAGCACCTCAAAACCAAGGGCCGCCATCCCTAAATCAAACCCAATCCCTTAGGGGCCAACTCACCTTGATTAAACTTTAGAGCCTCTTAGCCCACCACCTCAGCAGACTTTTGCACCTAAGGCCAAGCCCTGAGCTCCACTCTCCGACCATGGCTATAACATGGCCTCTTCATGGCTAAAAGAAGGGTACTGAAATTTTCTGAAGGAGACCCTTCCAAATTGCTCCTATAGCCTCTTTGAGACCTCCTCAATGCAACCTAACCACCTCCTTTCCCTCATTTCCCTTACCGGAGCTTAATTTTTGAGCTCAAATCCTTGCCGGAGACAGGACATTCTCCACCATGCCTCCACAGTGCACCAAATCTCAATTAAATTCACCCACACCTTCACCACAGTGAAAAAAGACAAAGCTTTATCAAAGCCCCCTCACAGAGAGCCTCCACACTAGACTTTGATCAACACCCAAATTTGGACTTAATCGAATTTGGGTCTAGACCTTTCACCATGACCAGAGGCCCAATCCCTAGCCTCCTTGGACCTCCACGAATGTGTCGAGCACCTTTGATTGAAGCTTACCTTCTCAGAGCAAAGGTATTGCACTTCCCCTCTTCCCGGGCCTATTTTGATTCTCCATGTGATTAGGGTTAATTTAATGGCATGTCTACCATATGGATATGTTTGTATCACTTAGCATCAAACCCGAGGTCATTTGGTTGAGAAATGAGGGAGATCTTAAGGTTTTATGGTTAACGGTCACGGGTTTTGGCTATCGGGGACGATGACATGGAGCTGTTAGACGACGTGTGTATCTAACGGATGGCTAGGATTGCATTGGACAGGAGCTTGATACATAAAGTGCAGGCTGAGTCAGCGGCTACATGGATGGCGGCATCCAACCAGAGCACGCCGCGTGGAGCTTCAGAGCCGTCGTAGGTTGATGCGGCGCCGCGTGTTTGAATAGACAAAACACGAACTTGCATGCTAAACAACGATGTCACCCTCCATGAAAACTAAAACTACTAGGATAGCCGCAAAACAAAAATTAAAATCGAAAAGATTAAATTCACCGCCACAACATTCAAAATATAAACTCAAAATTTAATCACAAACATCACAAAACCACAATTGCAACTAAATTAAGACGTCTCTATCAGATGATCGAGAATCCCTCGGAGGAGGTAACTTACGGTTGCTAATGAGGTTTCCTACGGTCTAAATCAAAGTATGGAACTTATTAAGTTAAGTTTAGTAAATTCATTTGGACTAAGTGAATCCAATAGAAAATAGTGGTCCGGAATGAAGGAACTGTAGGATCCTAACCGGTGTCGATCTAATCAACTTTAACATGCCCCATAACATTTAAAAAACTACAATCATAAGGACATCTGATTTGACATCATAACTTGACACACTAGAAAACTTGAGCTCGCCACGACGAGGAGCTTAGAGCTAGCACTGTGGGCAGCACAACCATCTTCAACAACAAAACATGTCTTCACTAGCTAAACCATTCTTTCTTTAGAATTAAACAACCAAGTCATAAAACTTCGAGGTAGTTTGCTTATGCAACATAAATCTCACCTCATCTTTAGGCCTTTGTACAGCTCTGCTGTAAAATAGAAGCCCTAACTTGTCTTAGGATTCAGAGGTTGTTGCTCGTCACGACCTAAACCCTCACATATTCCTCGCTATTTGTGTGATCGTTTCACCCAAATGTAAGCTCTAAACTAATAAAATTGGCAAGATGAAACATTCAAATAATTTCTCCTCAAAATTGAAGCCAAACAATATGATAGATTAGGAAGTCACCGAGGTTCTCCTCCGAAACTATGACATCCTCTAGTTCTTCCCCCTTTGGATTACAAAAACCAAATGTTCCAAATTTGAGCCATACTCATTTCACACCTCTTTATCTGATTTTATTGAAAAGTCTTATCCTTTTGAATTCCTTGAAGATAATATTCCCCATTTTTTATCGAGAGTTTTCTTAGGTGACTTTGGTTATCTAATATATAATTAACTATAGGGGCTTGCCCTTATATGAAGCTTGTCCAAACCCATGTTAAAATAAACTCTATTTAATTCTTGATATTAAATAGGAGAAATTGTCGGCAAATAAAATGGTTTCACAGACCAAACGGATGTCATATATTTCTTAGTTTATTTGATCGAGCATCACCCTCATGTTTTGTGTTTATCCTTCACGATAGATATAATGTTTGAGGTATAGTGCTCTCTCATATAAACTATGAAAAATATGAGGTCAGTTTGATTTCATATTTTTCTATACCTTATATATATATATATATTAAAATGCCCTTCCAAAGTGGACGATGATATTTCGATTCTAGCGACCGACAGCTTCCAACGGGCAACTCCTCTAACCAAAAATAGTGCCGATAATACCTAATTTACTTATCAATCTGGCCAATTAATTAGCTAAAATCTGTTGTGAAACATAATGACTCGAAAGGGCTATGCTTTCCTCATCATATTAAGAATCATATCTAATATCATGGATGAGAATGTATTCCATGCAGTTAAGTGCAAATAGAATGGAAATAAGTTTTGATGGGCGTAAATTGGAGATTTTAGAGTGACGAACTAAAATTCCCAATTTGATCCAGAAGTTTGGAACCTAAAGCGAGATGTTAGCCTTCAAGTGAAGGGTACGTGGGAACTCTAGAGTGACAGCTAGTATCTTCCTAGCCTAACCATGGATTTAGGGACTTAACTCTGGATTGGCCAAAGCTCTTGTTGTACTCGAGAGAGGGTAAAGAATATGTATGCTCCTATTTGTCATAATACATTAATGATATTTACAATTACTAGATTTCAACACTGATTATAAACTCATTGCAAGGGGAATGATGTTTTATATAGTTAGAACTCTTCTATACATTATTATTTTAGAATTTCTTAGTGGTAACTTTACATTTTATTTAGCCTGTTAGATTGTCTTAAATTTAGCATCTTACTTAGCATTTGTATTCTACATTTATTTAGCATACTTAGCATTCCTCTTAAAATTTTATAGGATTAGTAAATTCACAAAAGCTTTTTATCATTTCTTAAATAAGTTAACTGCAGTTTACAGAAGATTTTACTAAAGTTAACCTTATAAGTGTTTTGTCTATCCCTATGGAATTGATACTTAGGACTCCAGTGGAACTTTATATTACTTGAAACGATACGTATACTTGCATAGTACCCCTAGTGTGTAAGCAATTTTATCAACTTTATATAATATTTAATTTTATACACTAGCCGCTTAATTAAAATTGGGTCAAACTTTTGGCCATTTTTCAGGACTTAAATTGCGGGTCAGGTCAACGACCATCGAAGAGGGGATAGGACCGACGATACTATTTACCAACCCTTGGTAAGAAATTACCCCTTACGGTCTTAGGTTGTCGGTAGTTGAGTTTGATCAGAATGATCAGCTCATGCACAATTTAAATTTACTAAAAATACATTTATACACAACAAAAACATATTTTCTAATGATACTATTACTTTTAACTGCAAAACTAAACTCTACATGCATGAAAAAGTGAATGAATTTTAAACAAAATTATGAAGGTCCACTGGTTAATCATCTTGATTAGGCTAGAACTTGCCCTCCTGAGGCTGTTTGGCCAACAACTTTTGTCCAATGTTGGAAGCACACAATCCAGCTCTAAGCCTCCACCTCTACTAAATTCTTAAACCCAGTCTCAGCCTTCTATATGCACCATATAGTTTTAAACACTTGTACTTTCCCTAAATTTGACTTAAAGTTTGTGAATATTAACCTACTATAATTTTGTACCGACCCCTTTTACAGTAGTAATAGAGCCCTGAGTACACACATTTATATATGTGCAACACTTTTACCACAAAATTTTCTTTTACTTACCTTTTAATGTTGCATTTATTTAATTGTGAGATCTTCAGGATAGAAAATAGTAGTCGGTTTACCTAGATCAAATCATTATAAAACCTAAACACATACCCTTTAATTAATTAGATTAATAGTGACTGAAATTTAAAACATAAGACATAAAATATTAAACCTGGAGCTGCTATCAACGAGGAGCTTGGAGCAAGCCGAAGCATATGGAGGAAAACAATCTACAACAGCAAAACAGATCAACTTCAACCAAACTTTCTCTGGAATTAAACAATGAGTCATAGGACTTTGAGGTAGATCATCTATCATGACATAAATTTTCAATTTATCTTTAGGCCTTTGCACAACCATGTTTTACAATCTAAGCCCTAACTCTCTTTATGCTCTGAAGTTGTCGTTCATTACGACATAAACCCTCCTATCTTTCAGGTCATTTGTATGATCGTGTCATGAAAATGTAAGCCCTAAATAATAAAACAAGTAGCATGAAACATCAAAATAAACATCTTTTCTAAAATATAAAGCCACACAATAGAAAAGTTTGGGAAGTCACCGAGGTTCTCCTCAAGATCTGTGACGTCCGCTGCTTTTATTCCCTTTGGATTCCAAAATAACTCTTCCTATTTAGTACTATCCCATTTGACTTTCCATGTTCAACCTTGAAACCCTAAACATTGAATTTTTGAAGACAAATACTTATGATCATCATCGAGAATCTTCTCAAGAGACTTCGTTCATTTGAGATGTAATTAACTATTGGGACTTGTCGATATAGGGGGCTTTAGAACCCAGGTAATATAAACCTTATATAATCTTTTATAATAGATAGGGAAACTTGTCGATCAACATAAAATGTTTTGCAGACCAAATGAATGTCATAAATTCTTTAGTTTATTTAATCAAACCTCATTATTCAGTAATGTTTCTATTCTTTAGAGTAGGTGCATTGCTCGTAGTATTGTGCTTATTTTTTTAAACTATTAAATGAGTGAGATCATGTTAGTNTTGGAAGCACACAATCCAGCTCTAAGCCTCCACCTCTACTAAATTCTTAAACCCAGTCTCAGCCTTCTATATACACCATATAATTTTAAACATTTGTACTTTCCCTAAATTTTACTTAAAGTTTGTGAATATTAACCTACTATAATTCTATACCGACTCCTTTTGCAGCAGTAATAGAGGCCTGAGTACGCACATTTATATATTTACAACACTTTTACCACAAAATTTTCTTTTACTGACCTTTTAATGTTGCATTTATTTAATTGTGAGATCTTCAAGATAGAAAACAGTAGTCGGTTTATCTAGGACAAATCATTATAAAATCTAAACACATACCCTTTAATTAATTGGATTAGCAATGAATGAAATTTAAAACATAAGACATAAAATATTAAACCTGGAGGTGTTATCAACGAGGAGCTTGGAGCAAGCCGTAGCAGATAGAAGACAACAATCTACAACAACAAAACAGATCTACATCAACTAAACTTTCTCTAGAATTAAACAACAAGCCATAAGACTTCGAGGTAGCTCATCTATCACGACATAAATACTCAATTTATCTTTAGGTCTTTGCACAACCATTTTGTGCAATCTAAGCCCTAACTCTCTTTAGGCTCTGAGGTTGTTGTTCATTACGACATAAACCCTCCTATCTTTCAGGCTATTTATATGATCGTGTCATGAAAATGTAAGCCCTAAATAATAAAATTAGTAGGATGAAACATCAAAATAAATATCTTTTCTAAAATATAAAGCCACACAATATAAAAGTTTGGGAAGTCACCGAGGTTCTCCTCAAGATCCGTGACATCCCCTACTTTTATTCCCTTTGGATTCCAAAATAACTCTTCCTATTTGGTACTATCCCATTTGACTTTCCATGTTCAACCCTAAAACCCTAAACGTTGAATTTTTGAAGACAAATACTTTTGATCATCATCGAGAATCTTCTCAAGAGACTTTAGTCATTTGAGATGTAATTAACTATAGGGACTTGTCGTTATAGGGGGCTTTAGAACCCAGGTAATATAAACCCTATATAATCTTTTATACTAGGCGCCGGATTCGGGGCGCCATGGTGATCCATTCAAGTGCCCTAGCACCACTTTTGGGTACTTAAGCATTAGGACTCTGCACATCCTCTTGAGAAGGCGACACTTAGGTGCAAATGTTTGGGCACCAGGGCACAACCATTTTCTGTTGTTGTTGAACTGCAACTTTAAGAGTTATTTGGTGGTTTTAAGCATTTTGACAAGGGATTTGGCAAGGAGAGAAGAGAAGAGGAATGAAGGAGAAGCACTAGGGAGCAATAGGATCATATGAGAAGCCAAGGAAAGTGTGGAGGAAGGCCAAGAAATTCTAGGGAAACTTAGGGTTTGTATGTTTACCACCTATTCTTGAGTGTTTGATGATGTTCTTAAAAGAATACTGTAAGGGTATCAATTCATCAGTGCAAGGAGGACTTGGATCCAATGTTGGGATAAAGCTAAGTATTGCATTTACATTTATCCTGTAATTGTTGTATCACATACGTAGTGGATTATTTTGTTGTTTGATGATGATTTCCATCATGTTTTTCATGCTTAGTGAGTAGGTTTCCTTTATCTTTCTCTTGTGATGCATGTGTAGGATATGTAAGATGCAAAGATACTTATAGAATGGAGCTTCTAATATTAATGTGATGGTTTTTACTTCATGCGTAATTTACTAACCAATTTAGTCAATTGGTGTGTTAAAACTTGTTTTAAAGCCATACAAATCCGGGAGGACTATGACTTTTTCAACTAGGAAAACCCACATTGAACTTATGGGTGAACGAAAAGTACTCCATAGGACAATGCAATTAAATAGGGATATAATTTTTAAGAGGATTTACCTTAGGAGTTCCTAGGGTGACATGAAGAAACACTTACTAAGTTAAACCAAACCTTATTACCCACTCGGAATATGGTAACTTAGATTCATGCTCCTATTGTCACTAACTGCATTAGATTCTTAGTATCCTAACCTATATTTCCACTTATGCACTCATAAGATATTGGTGTCTTTTATATCTTGATGTCACCAAAAACCAATAAGGATAGTTAGAATTAGCCTTTAAATTTAATGCAGTAATTTAGGAGTAACTGTTAGGAAGATCGCTTTAAATTGCATTCTAAACTAAAACCCTATTATAGTAAACTAGAACTTCTTTGATTAGAGCTATTACCACCTTCCTTGTAGGATCGATATACAGACTCAATAGTGACCCGTATTATTGAAATAGTATGTATATTTGCGTGAGAAACCACGGTGTGTAAGACTTTAAATTTAAGGACTTAATCAATTTATCAAGAAGTGGATCAAGATTCTGGTGAGAATACTAGGACTTATATCACCGTGACATCAAGTTTCTCCTCTTTTTTAATGTTCTTTCTTATAGGGTGATACCCTAAGAAGGCATCAAGATAACCAAAATCAAGAATCTAACTACGAAATCCATCATGTCATTACTACTTAAAATATGCATGAATCATTATAATTACTATCCTAAATGTTTTTTTGAAATGATGTGCGTTTGGTAATAAAGGAATCCGTTGATGTAGTTTGCTTTTTGAATGGAATTAGTTTTAAGATTCACGACCTTTACTGTGATTATTGCTTTGATTTTCTCTATGATTTTTTTTTCTATATAGATGGTATTTTGGATTGGTGGGAGGGGTTGTTAAGGTGCAAGACCCTTGGGTCCATCGAAACCCTCTCAAATGAACCTCATGTACCATGATTTTTTTAAAAGAAAATAAGCTGAGAATTAAATTTATTACTTTTAAAGGCAAGTATTTACATAACTACTTTCTATAGTGCTTTTGGTTGGAAGCAAATATCTTGATGGATTCCTCCTCCTTTTTATGGTAGTGCTATCTTTAATGGTAAATAGATAATAATTCTTTATTGGATTTGCTCTTTGAAGTTAGTGGTGTCTATCCCAACATAGGGGAACTTAACAATAAGGCATCAAGTTGAAATGGTGGCTCAAAAAAAGTTAAGTTGATTCCTTTCATATATATTATTATATAAAGAAGGGATTTAATAATAACAAAATAACTACCAATTTTCTTAAACATTATTATTCCTGAAAATAAGGACATCACCTTTAGCTATGAAGAAGCTAACAACAAAAACCTCCGTAATCCAAAAGTTCATTTTAGTTGACTTAATTCTCTCAACAAGCTTCAAAATAGATATTGATGGAGCTACTAATATCAATGATAGCGATTAATGATTGAGCCATCTCCGTAGCTCCTTTTTGTCTTAAAAATAAAATAAAATAGAGACATTTACATGTATATACACTCCTAACACTTAAATTTTGATTTTTATATTTATATCACATAAATTTTTTATATTACATAAAAATATCACTAATTTGCTTTTAAAAAATGAAGTACATTATTTCATGTCTAGATAATATGAAATATATGTAAAAAATTAAAATTAGATGTTAGATATATCAGAAAATAAGAAATGAGTTGTATGCCCATAATCTTATAATAAAATAAACAAGCAACTAAATTTGGGGACAAAATAACCCACGAATAACGAGTGGACTGCGACAGTCCCCACGGTGCCATAACCGGTCCAACCCGGTCTCAACCACGCCTAACAGCAGTATGACACTGGTCAAGGGCATTCTTGCAATTATTGGTGAAATGAACAGCTGTAAAAATAAGCGCAGAGCAAGCCCCCAGCAATTTTGGGCCGTCAATTTTCTTCCTTGAGATTGGTACATCTGCGGATACAACCCTCCGAATGCGGATCACTCCCAGCATCTTTGAAGGGTTTTTGCGACCCGGAAGACTCGACCAGCCACTTCTGTAGCCGCCGTCACCGTCTTCCTCTTCGTTCTTCACCCTTCACTGGCCGACGCATTCGTTCGGTATGCTGCTCTACATCCATATCGATTTCTTATTTTTATGCTCTTTTGCTTTGGTTTCTACTGCTTCCTTTAATTTTCCATCATTGCATGCTAGATTCCTGAGGTTCTTCCTAGGGTTTTTATTCATTGCTCCATGTCATTCTTGTTCGGATAATAGAGGCTGGTAAGCGGAGTTGTGATTCGTTTCCATGTGCCTCCGAATCAGCTAGGTCTACATGGTTCATGATTTTGTTTTATTTTAACTCGTATTGGACTTCTAATGCTATTTGCTGAATTTTCTCCTTTGTTGGGAGCTATGTAGTTTGAGATTTTCGTCGGGGGCAAGATAGTTTGTGAAAATGCAGAGGACCTAAGTGACCGAGACAGGGGCTGCTTGATGAATTAAATCAAGTTGAATGATCCATTAATACTTGTAGGGATTTATTTGGTTTCGTGCAGTAGCTTGGTAGTAAGATGATCTCCTCCAGGTGTATGTTGCTCATATTAATTTTGTAAGAATCTACTACCTTGCTCTGAAATATGATATGTTCTTTTGCTCTAGTTTCCTATCCTTGCTGCATATTGCAACAAGTAGGGATTATATGATTTCTTATTGATATTATATGTATTCTGTACCTTAAAAATCTTTGTAAAAATTCAGAAACAAATGATGTTGGCAATGGAAGCTCTTCTAAGACAGGCTTTCCTCTGATAGAATTCTATCCTAAATTAAACAACAAAATTAATCATAACAATACATGGATTCATCCAGCATAAGCAAAGAATTAATGCATAATAATGCATGGAATAATCCTATGTAATAAAATGAACTAATCAAAATACTTCATAGAATCATCTCTCATGGGTAAAATTCTAATGCATAGAATTGCCTATTGTTGGTAATTCATTATTCCCCATTATTTGGATTGTGGAATTTGATGTTCAACTTATAGAGAAATAATTGGAAGTAATCACTTTCTAGAGTTTTGATGAAGCTCTGTTCAACATAACGTGTGAAGCAGGACACAAAACTCTTGCGGTCAGTTGTTTGTGGATTCCGCTATCGCCGGAGATGATTGAGTGCCTCTTTTAATTGTTTATTTCTAATTTTGTTTTCCTTTATTTCTTTAGGAAGTTTTCTTCCTTTGTTTATTTCTTTTTGGTTCTTACATGTTTCTCCAGTGTCTATTTACATATTTTCTATGAGGGGACTTTTATATATGTTGTGTAGGTTTGAATTTTTTGTTTTCTTATTTCATGATTTGAGAGACGTTTATCTGAATTTTTTTCATCGGAGTACTTTATCCTCCTTTTGCAAGTGATGTATTTGTATCTTACGTAGAAAAAGGTGGTAGAACCTTTTTATCACTTGTATCTTGCTGTTTTATCATCTAACTTGCTAATTTCATCGAGGATAGTTGCTGATGACATTGAACCTACTGTGTAACAACAGATTTATCCTCAAATCCTTTTCAAACACCACCGACTCCACATGTTAGCCTTGTCTAGCTATCCATAACCTCTTCTCCGCAAATCCTTTTCCCAAACATCTTCTATGAGCTCTAGAATGGTATCATCTAGTATTAGAGCCATTTTAACTTATATTTTAAAGATTTCCTACACCTAAATCAAGAGTCTATACAATCTAACCTAACGCCCCACAATTTTTTTCCCTCATACACCTAGAGTGATTTGCCTGCTTCTTTCGTGGTCACCCTGTTATGTATGTGCAAGCCAAACTACTGCCCTAAATCCTGCTTTGGGTGCGTCCCACCCTAACTCACTAGTGCTTGACTTGACTCTCCCCTGCGCCCTATCCAATGAAGAAGGAGAGGGCTGACCTATTGATGCCCAAGCCAGTTTGAAACAACTCCTGACCTCACATAACGAGCAAAGTTGTTTCTGAGAAAGGGGCAAGTCTCAAGGTTAAAGTGTGCTCTTTGAATGTTACTTTGCATCCTTATAATGAGTGGTTTTTTTGGGTTATGGCAGGACTTGAACTTGCGACCATTAGATTAAAAGCCCAATGTTCTACCAACTGTGCCATACACCCAATTTGACAATCAAGGTTGGTGCGGAAATAAGGGCGGCTTCGCCCCTTTTCTTCTTGACTTTCAAAATCAAACTCTTGTCTTTTCTTCTTATCATATCACAAGGGCATGGCTCTGTATGAGGCTCGTACCGTGGAGAAAGTCTGGGAGTCTTTTCCACTCGTTGAAGATTCTTTTTGAAAAAGAAGGTCAACGGGGGAGACTACAGTTGCTCTCACTCAGACTATATACAAAAAAGTAAGGCGCTAGCTTTGAGGTGGGTTCGACCATTCACTTAGCCCTAGGCCTAATCCTAACCCCAAATCATATCTTCCTTTTCTATCAAAAATTTTATTTGAAGAATAGGATTTCATGCTGTCGATAAACTATCAACAAGATGTTTAGGAGCTCATTATGGAGGACATGTAGCGGGAAATCCTCCAATTACAATAGAGTCTTGTCGCCTTTAGGATGAGACAATCTGGTGAGATCACCCGTAGCTACAACAATGATACACCGAAGCGAGAGGAGAAAGTGAATCCCTTATACCAGGTAGTGTCCAATGAGGAAAACTATTATCTCAACGATTTTGCATACTATATCAGAGAAGCCAAAATTGATTTGCCAAATTTTGATGGTTACATTGATCCATACGAATTCATTTAGTGGTTCCAGGTTGTGGAATGGGTATTTGAATACTAGGATATTCCACCGTACAGAATGGTAAAGCTAGTTGCATTAAATTAAAGAGGAGTGCATATTTGTTGTGAAAAAAATTGAAACGCTTATGCTAGTGAGAGGAAAAACCATAATCAAAGCTTGGTCTTAAGATAAAGAGGGAGATGCAATGTATGTATCTCCCAATACATTACATTATAAGACTTGTTCTTGAGGGAGGCTTCATCAATTACAATAGAAGATCTCTCAATAGAGGAGTACACAATTGAGTTCGAATAATTTATGTTGAAGTTTGAGTCAGTGGAGCCCTAGGAGAACACTATAACTCGATATTTTGAGGGATTGAGATCATCCATTGCAATGTGGTCCAATTACAACAATGTTAGACATTGCTGGATGTTCAGACCCTAGTTCTGAAGGTGGGGAGACACACCGTAGTATCAGGTCCATATCAACCTTCATAATTGGGTTTTGAAAATTGATCTGGAACGTCCGGTTTGACCATGAACAAGTCACAAGTTTGATTTCAATTGACATAAAAACTTCTCCCACGTTGAACCAATTAGAACCGCATTGAACCAATGATTCAACTTGTGAACCTGGTTTGAAAGAGCCGTTCAATTCATCTTAACCTAAACAATTATGCGGCAAATCGAGCAAAACTAGAAAAGTACCCTTGCGCATGTATACCCCCATTCGTTGAGTCAAGTATCGCGAATGCCGCCTCATCCATCCAATCGCCACAGTTCTTAGCTTGGTAAGACTTGAATCCATGCCGAAGGAACTTGCAACGCTAGCGATTTTACCATTGGTTTTGTAGGAGACTATGAGCTATTTGAGGTTGGAGAAGATGANTATATATATATATATATATATATATAAGTAAATTAAAATGTCCTTCTGAAGTGCGCAATGAGATTTCGATTATGGCGACCGACAGCTTCCAACGGGCAACTCCTCAAAACAAAAGTAGTGCCGACAATACTTAATTTACTTATCAATCTGACCAATTAATTAGTTAAAATCTGTTGTGAAACATAATGACCAAAAAGGGTTATGTTTTCATCATCATATTAAGAATCATAATTAATATCATTGATGATAATTTATTCCATGCAGTTAAGTGCAAATAAAAGGGAAATAAGTTTTGATGGGCGTAAATTGGAGATTTTAGAGTGACGAACTAAAATTCCCAATTTGATCCAGAAGTTTGGAACCTAAAGCGAGATGTAAGCCTTCAAGTGAATGGTACGTGAGAACTCTAAAGTGGCAGCTAGTATCTTCCCAGCCTAACCCTGGATTTAGGGACTTAACTCTGGATTGGCCAAAGTTCTTGTTGTATTTAAGAGAGGGTAAAGAATAAGTATGCTCTAATTTGTCACAATACATTAATAATATTTAAAATTACTAGATTTCAACACTAATTATAAATTCATTGCAAGGGAAATGATGTTTTATATAATTAGAACTCTTCTATACATTGATAGTTTAGAATTTCTTAGTGGTAACTTTACATTTTATTTAGCCTATTAGATTGTCTTATATTTAGCATCTTACTTAGCATTTGTATTCTACATTTATTTAGCATACTTAGCATTCCTCTTAAAATTTTGTAGATTTAGTAAATTCACAAAAGCTTTTTATCATTTCCTAAATAAGTTAACTGTAGTTTACAGAAGATTTTACTAAAGTTAACCTTATAAGTCTTTTGTCTATCCCTATGGGATTGATACTTAGGACTCCAGTAGAACTCTATATTACTTGAAACGATACGTATACTTGCGTAGTACCCCTAGTGTGTAAGCAATTTTATCAACTTTATATAATATTTAATTTTACACACTAGCCGCTTAATTAAAATTGGGTCAAGCTTTTGACCATCTTTCAGGACTTAAATTGCTGGTCAAGTCAGCGACCATCGGAGAGGGGATAGGATCAACGATACTATTTACCAACCCTTGGTAAGAAATTACCTCTTACATTCTTAGGTTGTCGGTAGTTGAGTTTGATTAGAATGATCAGCTCATGCACAATTTAAATTTACTAAAAATATATTTATACACAACAAAAACATATTTTCTAATGATACTATTACTTTTAACTGTTAAACGAAACTCTACATGCATGAAAAAGTGGATGAATTTTAAACAAAATTATGAAGGTCCACTGGTTAATCATCTTGATTAGGCTAGAACTTGCCCTCCTGAGGCTGTTTGGCCAACAACTTTTGTCCAATGTTGGAAGCACACAATCCAGCTCTAAGCCTCCACCTCTACTAAATTCTTAAACCCAGTCTCAGCCTTCTATATGCACCATATAGTTTTAAACACTTGTACTTTCCCTAAATTTGACTTAAAGTTTGTGAATATTAACCTACTATAATTTTGTACCGACCCCTTTTACAGTAGTAATAGAGCCCTGAGTACACACATTTATATATGTGCAACACTTTTACCACAAAATTTTCTTTTACTTACCTTTTAATGTTGCATTTATTTAATTGTGAGATCTTCAGGATAGAAAATAGTAGTCGGTTTACCTAGATCAAATCATTATAAAACCTAAACACATACCCTTTAATTAATT
>JXCR01147533.1:203445-224336 GCA_002079205.1 Phalaenopsis hybrid cultivar | reverse complement strand
CTCACAACAAATTTTAATATCTGGATTGATCAAATCAAGAAGTAAATTAAGTGCATGGATATAAATCATCACAACTTCTTCCATCATTGAAGATCAATACTTTGCACAACTTCCGTCCAAAACTTAATTACTTATCATTTTAAGAAGAAATATAAAGAAAACTACTCAAAATCTATGGAGAAAATAAAATCACAATTTAGTTTAAAAGAATAAATCATTGTCAAACCAATAACAAGTCTCAATTAAAACCAAAAGCAGTCTCAAAACAAAAAGATAAAACTTATCTCAAGTCCTCCACCAAACTCTTGAAGTTCCTTTGATTCTCTTCTCTAGACAATCACTCAAAATAAAATAACAAAAATGATAAAATAAAAGTAAAAGTGGTGCCTGAAAATCTATCTGAACTAACTCCCCAAATGAGAACTTCCAAAACTTTCCAATACTTTCATGACTCTTTTCTAACTCCTATCTTCTTTCTTTTATAATCTTCCAAAAGGTGTCTTGATTTCTCTTCAAAATATGTCTAGATTCGATGTATTTCCCCAAGAGATGCATCCTTTCGGGATACTTTTTTGTTCATGGTGGTTATAACAACCTATTAAGTCAATGGGTGCCTCAAAAACCTTTTTAAAATTTGCAGAAACCGAATTTATTCGTCCAATAATTGCCACTGGCACTTAAGCGCTGGGTCTCTGGTGCTTAGGCGCAGGCTTCTCTGTTTAACCGACGCTAACCACCTAATCAGGCGCTTAGGCACTCTTTTGCGCATTTTTTACCTTTTTGCTCCAAATTTGATTTTTTTTACTTCTTTAAGCATTTTTCACCCTTTTTATCTGCATCTGCAAGAAAAACACTAAAATACTTTTCATTAAAGCGCAATATCTCAAAAATAGGTATAAAAATGTGTCTAAAAATACTATATAGTTTAGGTGTATCAGGGTGTTGGTAGTGTTTACTATAATTTTGTCTCAGAAATGTTATAATGCAACTTAGGAGAAATTCTAGCTAATCAACCTAGCACTAGCGTCTAAGAGTATCTCATATTCAATTTAGGAATTCTGATTTTCTATTTACTTGAAAAGTTATTGAAACTTGTCAAATCAAAGATTCTTAAAAAGTTTAAAAACTAAATTTAAGCACCCTATCTATTATAATTCTACCAATACTTTTTTGAAATAAGAATAACCTAGGATTATTTCGAAGTCTTCCTCTTTAAAAAGATTTAAGTGAAACCAATTTTTGATTAGGCTTGTCCTCAAGCTTCTCCTCACTTTTTATTTCTTTTTACTTTTTCTTTTTCATTTCTTTTCTTCTTTTTCTTTTTCTTTTTTCCTTCAATATATTTTTAATCCTTACATTTTATTTTCTAATTTTTTTAGGAGAGGACTACTATATCTGAAGAAGCCTTTAATAATTTTGAATTTCACTTTTCTCTACTTAAGTTAAAAACTGAAAACTTTTCGCACTTTTTTTTTAACTATAAGTATTAGTTTGAAAAAAATTTCTATAAAGGCTCAATTCTCATGAAATATAAATCTAATGATCTTAGATTTTCAAATATTCAACTCTTTTTTACCATAAATAGCGAAATCATTTTTCTAATATTTCCTGCAAAATATCTTAACTCTAGAACAGTTTCATCACATAGGATCCCGACTAAGTTTTTTTTTTTTAACATTCCTAAAATCAAAATTATAATAACCTAAAGATAACACCACACACGACAAGTCATTTTAAAAGTGATATCAAATTAAATACAGGCTACATAGGAAAAATAAAGTTTAACTTTGAAATTTATTTTTCTTCCTCCCCCTAAAGTTGAATTTTTAACTATTTTTCAATTAATTACATAAAATGTAACAGGAAGAAAATGTAAAAGTTGAATATACCAGTTACTACAACATCTTATCAAATTCATATACGTGCATAATCAGGATAGAATGACTGTAGTAGAAAGTAAATCTAGCCTAAGATATGTTTTCAATAATATTAAACTAAAATGAAATATACTAACTTTGAAATTCAATTTTCTTCCTCCCCCAAACTTGATTTTTAACATATATAACATTTATTACAGAAAAAATAAGCAGAAGAAAAATCACAACCCAGAAGTACAATTTATCACGGGTGTCTATCAAGACATTTGCAAATATACTTAGGATAGAACAGTGTGTAACAGAAAGTAAATCTAAACTAAACATGTCAGAATGAAATTGACTAAACAAAAGTCTAACTAGCATAACATGTATCAGATTAGGAATATATATTTAAGTGTTCCTCAAGTCCTTTTATATGATTGTAGCACAAACACAAACACACTTGATAAATGAGGTTAATTCATCCCTTAACCCATCTCATCTCACTAAATCACTTCTAATTTCTAACAAAATCACTACAATGATATATTAAGTATCTTCCATGAATTTTATATGGTTATCCTCATGGACAAGATTGTCCCTATTACATTGGGTCGTGAACACCAACCTTGGGCATCACCTTATCCCATTAATTAAGCACCTCTAATCATTATAAGGATAGTGTAAGATCATCCACATGTTGCTCATCAAGTAGGCTCATGACCCTACCGAATGAAAACTTGATCAGAGAAAGGAAGTAACAAAATTGAGATGGAACTGTGACTATCTGAACATCATGATGTCTTCTGTAAAACTCAAGTCTCGTAGAGACCCAAGTCATAGTGGACTCGTTAATCTAATTACTACATAAGAACATATACAAGACCAGGCATAATGAGAAATNAGTAAATCTAAACTAAACATGTCAGAATGAAATTGACTAAACAAAAGTCTAACTAGCATAACATGTATCAGAATAGGAATATATATATTTAAGTGTTCCCCAAGTCTTTTTATATGATTGTAACATAAACACAAACACACTTGATAAATGAGGTTAATTCATCCTTTAACCCATCTCATCTCACTAAATTACTTCTAATTTCTAACAAAATCACTACAATGATATATTAAGTGCCTTCCATGAATTTTGTATGGTTATCCTCATGGACAAGATTATCCCTATTACGTTGGGTCGTGAACACCAACCTCGGGCATCACCTTATCCCATTAATTAAGCACCTCTAATCATTATAAGGATAGTGTAAGATCATCCACATGTTGCTCATCAAGTAGGATCATGACCCTACCGAATGAAAACTTGATCAGAGAAAGGAAGTGACAAAATTGAGATGGAACTGTCACTATCTGAACATCATGATGTCTTCTGTAAAACTCAAGTCTCGTAGAGACCCAAGTCATAGTGGACTCGTTAATCCAATTACTACATAAGAACATATACCAGACCAGGCATAATGAGAAAATAAGAAACCACCTCCCTCATGATACAAAAAGATTAAATCAATCCACAAATAATCCAAACATCCACTAAAATCAATCAAACTGATCAATCCACACTAAAAAAAGCACAAAAAATCTCAAACAATCAAAATCAAACCACACTGATAACTATGGGTTGCCTCTCATAAAACACTTGGTTTAACATCGCTAGCCTGACAAAGGATTCCTCCTAGATCAAAATTCCATTTAAGTAATCCTTGATCAATCTCTCAATCTTTTCCAGATCCTGGGATTCCTACTAAATCATCAAAGTTTAGTTTTTCTTTCAGCTTTTCCTTTTCATATTATTTCAGATTATTTTTTCCCATGTTTCTTTCTAGATGCAATACTTTTTCAATGATTTTCTCAATTTGCATATTAATATCATCTTTAAAATTTATAAGAAATGGATTTCTTTATGATAATTCAAGATATCCTAAATTTTGGATATGATTTTCTCTTTATGATTCAGATTTTTGATCACATTCTACT
Source organism: Phalaenopsis hybrid cultivar (assembly GCA_002079205.1). Lineage (NCBI taxonomy): Eukaryota > Viridiplantae > Streptophyta > Magnoliopsida > Asparagales > Orchidaceae > Phalaenopsis > Phalaenopsis hybrid cultivar. The sequence continues at coordinate 220,488 of JXCR01147533.1, read as the reverse complement.
AAAATTTTCTTTTGTCTCAAGTTATCTTCTAATTATTCCCCTTGGGGATGAAGAAATTGTGGAGGTGGTCTTTCTATATTTATCTTGGTTGATGAAATAGATTTTTTTCTAATTTGATAGGAATTTCTTTCATTAGTCTTTCAATCTCCTTTTCCTCTTGTCTCAACTCAACTTTCTTTTGATCCATATCCTCTAATTCTCTTCCACTTCTTAATTGGATATCTTTATCTTTCCCACCATTCTTCTCCTAAGGGTCTATCTCAGAGTCACTAGATAAAATCTCTGGAGGATGATTGTTAATTGAAATTAATAACCTACTCCAGTTGATTTTATTTTTTAATGTGACCCCTGCTCTCTCCAGCTGCCCCTTAATTTAAATAACAACCTATTCTAACAATTACTCCTCCTCATTCTATGGGTTGGAGTTAAATTGATGTGAAAAAGAAAGTACATCATTAAAATAGCCTTGATTATTCTAATTACATGTTTAATTAATTTGATTGTCTTCCCACAATTGGTTTTCTTATCTAAAATAGCTATTCCAGTTAAATTTTGAATGATTTTCCTAACCTGGGTTGTAACAATCGGAATAATGATTGTATCTCTCATGACTAATTTTAAATGAGTTAGTTTCGATCAATTATCTAAATGAATTTTCCTTAATGACTGGGGGTCCTTGAGGATAACTTTCTATATATTGATCTAACTTTCTTGTAATATCTGCAACCTTAGAAGCTAAAATAGTAAGCATATCTTCTTAAAAATTTGTTACCCTCTTGGGGTTTACTTTATTAAAATGAATAGCATTGTAATCCAAAAAAGAATATTCATTATTTTTTTGATCTGCCATTTTTACATTAAATTCATGAAATCTTTTTTGATTCATAATCCTCCTAAAAGTTCTCTCTAGATGCGAGTTGTATAATCCAAGGTCTGTAGCTCTTGAGCTACGCATATCGAAAAAATTAGTGGATTGGGCGTGATAAATTAGTAGAGTTTATTACATATCCCCCATAACAGTTATATGAACATAACAAGACTATGGAAGTAAATTCTGAGGAAGAAGCTGATGCAGATGCTCATGATAATGACGAATGATGAGGGGAGGATTAGATTTATATTTTTATTCTGATGTAACGTACTGATGACTTTATTATTGTTGTTAATGTATTGATGCACTAGTTTTTTTTTATTCGCTTCTACTGTTACACTGATATATTTACTCTTTTATTTTAGTGTACTGGATTAGTATTTCTTGTTTCTTTAGGTTATCTATTGAACTGCCCGTTGCGATAATGTAGATCTTTTTAATGTAGATTTTATGTAAACATGTTGTGCTAAGATTTACTTACTGCTACATACTTGTCCTTTTTTTATACCTTTATATTTTTATCTTGGACTTCTGTGGTAGAAAGTAATTCAATTCTATTTTTTGCCTGCTTATATTTTCTGTCTGAATGCTATACATGTTAAAAATAAAGTTTGGGGGGAGAATAATCTTTAAGGAAGCTTAACTTTATTTGTCCTCAGTAGCTTAAATAAAAAGTTGATATTACTTTAAAAGGACATGAGATATGTGGTGTTCTTCTCAAGATACTTTACTTTTGATTTTGGGAATGTTATAGTAGACTTAGTTGAAATTCTTGATAGGATTGTTCTAAGGATAAGGTATTTTGTAGGAGACAATAAGAAAATGATTTTACTATTTATGGTAGGGAAGAAATGTATTTTTGAAATACTAAGATTCTTGGATTTACACTTTTAAAGAATTTAGAGTCTATAAAATCTATTTTTTAAAACTAATACTTATAATTTTCAAGTAAAGAAAAGTGTTGAGTTCTTACTTTTAGAAGGAGGATAGTGAAATTCAAAACCATTAGATGCCTCTCCAGATATAGTAATCTTCACATAAAAGTGTTAATGATTAAACGTATCCTGAAGAAAAATATATAAAGTGAGGAGAAGCTTGAGGAAAAACTTAAATAAAAATTTTTTTTCACTTTAATCTACTTAAAGAAAAAGACGTAGATACAATCCTAAACTTTTTTTTTTATTTTAAAAAATGGTATTAGCAAAATTTTTACAAGTTGTGTGCTTAAATCCTAATTTTATACTTTTTAAGAATCCCAAGTTTGGCAAATTATAATTATTTTTGAAGTAGATAGAAAATCAAGATTCCTAAGTTGAATACAACATATACTTACACTCTAGTCCTAAGTTGATTCACTATAATCTCTTCTAAGTTGCACAATGACATTCCTGAGGCAAAATTGTAGGAAATCTTATTAAAACCTACAAGTCAACAAATTTGATTTTTAAAATTGCAGTGTTACTTGAGATAAGTAACGTTTATGTTTAGGAGATTTTGGTATGTTGTAAGACATGCTTTATTTCCTTTGTCTTTTACACTTGATTTTAGATGAAACTACACTTTAAAGAAAGGTATTTTAGTGTTTTTTTGTGCAGTTATAATAGGTAGAACACTTGGAGCAAAGCAGGATTGAAAAGGAGTTGAATGAAGCAAACTTGGATTTAAAATAACTGGCGCCTAGGCGCTGGATTCGGGGCGCCAAGGTGCTCCATTCAAGCGCCCTAGCACCTCTTTTGGGTATCTAAGCATCACTACTCTACACATCCTCCTGAGAAGGTGACGCTTAGGTGCAAAGTTTTGGGCCCCAAGGCACAACTATTTTCTGCAGTTGCTGAACTGCAAATTTGAGAGTTATTTGGTGGTTTTAAGCATTTTGACAAGGGATTTGACAAGGAGAGACGAGAAGAGGAATGAAGGAGAAGCACCAGGGAGCAATGAGATCATATGAGAAGCCAAGGAAAGTGTGGAGGAAGGCCAAGAAATTCTAGGGAAACTTAGGGTTTGTATGTTTACCACCTATTCTTGAGTGCTTGATGATGTTATTAAAAGAATATTGTAAGGGTATCAATTCATCAGTGCAAGGAGGACTTGGATCTAATGTTGGGATAAAGCTAAGTATTGCATTTACATTTATCCTGTAATTGTTGTATCACATACGTAGTGGATTATTTTGTTGTTTGATGAAGATTTCCATCATGTTCTTCATGCTTAGTGAGTAGGTTTCCTTTATCTTTCTCTTGTGATGCATGTGTAGGACATGCAGGATGCAAAGATACTTATAGAATGGAACTTCTAATATTAATGTGATGGTTTTTACTTCCTGCATAATCTACTAACCAATTTAGTCAATTGATGTGTTAAAGCTTGTTTTAAACCCATACAGATCCGGGAGGACTATGACTTTTTCAACTAGGAAAAACCACATTGAACTTATGGGTGAATGAAAAGTAGTCCATAGGACAATGCAATTAAATAGGGATATAATTTTTGAGAGGATTTACCTTAGGAGTTGCTAGGGTGACATGAAGAAACACTTACTGAGTTAAACCAAACCTTATTACACACTCGGAATATGGTAACTTAAATTCATGCTCCTATTGTCACTAACTGCATTAGATTGTTAGTATCCTATCCTATATTTCAACTTATGCACTCACAAGATATTTGTGTCTTTCATATTTTGATATCACCAAAAACTAATAAGAACAGTTAGAATTAGCCTTTAAATTTAATGCAGTAATTTAGGAGTAACTATTAGGAAGATCGCTTTAAATTACATTCTAAACTAAAACCCTATTGTAGTAAACTAGAACTTCTCTGATTAAAGCTATTACCACCTTCCATGTAGGATTGATATCCAGACTCAATAGCGACCCGTATTATTGAAATAATACGTATATTTTCGTGAGAAACCACAGTGTGTAAGAGTATTTAAATTTAAGGACTTAATCAATTTACGAAGGAGTGGATCAAGATTCTGGTGAGAATACTAGGACATATATCACCGTGACATCAAGTTTCTCCTCTTTTTTAATGCTCTTTCTAATAGGGTGATATCCTAAGAAGGCATCAACATAACCAAAATCAAGAATCTAACTACAAAATTCATCATGTCATTACTACTTAAAAATATGCATGAATCATTATAATTACTATCCTAAATGTTTTTTTGAAATGATGTGCATTTGGTACTAAAGGAATCCGTTGATGTAGTTTGCTTTTTGAATGGAATTAGTTTTAAGATTCACGACCTTTACTGTGTTTGTTGCTTTGATTTTCTCTATGATTTTTTTTCCTATATAGATGGTATTTTGGATTGGGAGGAGGGGTTGTTAAGGTGACAAGACCCTTGGGTCCATCGAAACCCTCTCAAATGAACCTCATGTACTATGATTTTTTTTTATAGAAAAAAAGTCGAGAATTAAATTTATTACTTCTAAAAGGCAAGTATTTACATAACTACTTTCTATAGTGCTTTTGGTTGGAAGTAAATATCTTGATGGATTCCTCCTCCTTTTTATGGTAGTGCTATCTTCAATGGTAAATAGATAGTAATTCTTTATTGGATTTGCTCTTTGAAGTTAGTGATGTCTATCCCAACATAGGGGAACTTAATAATGAGGCATCAAGTTGAAATGGTGGCTCAAAAAAAGTTAAGTTGATTCCTTTCCTATATATTATTATATAAAGAAGGGATTTAATAATAACAAAATAACTACCAATTTTCTTAAACATTATTATTCCTGAAAATAAGGACATCACCTTTAGCTATGAAGAAGCTAGCATAAAAAACCTCTGTAATCCAAAAGTTCATTTTAGTGGACTTAATTCTCTCAACAATCTTCAAAAAAGATATTGATGGAGTTACTAATATCAATGATAGCGATTAATGATTGAGCCATCTCCTAGCTCCTTTTTGTCTTAAAAATAAAATAAAATCGGGACATTTACTTGTATATACACTCCTGACACTTAAATTTTGATTTTTATATTTATATCACATAAATTTTTTATATTACATAAAAAATATCACTAATGTGCTTTTAAAAAAAGAAGTACATTATTTCATGCCTAGATAATATGACATATATGTAAAAATTAAAATTAGATGTTAGATATATATAAAAAAAGAAATGAGTTGTATGCCCATAAATCTTACAATAAAATAAACAAGCAACTAAATTTGGGGACAAAATGGACTGGGACAGTCCTCACGGGGCCATAACCGGTCCAACCCGGTCTCAACCACGCCTAACAGCAGTATAACACTGGTCAAGGGCATTCTTGCAATTATTGGTGAAATGAACAGCTGTAAAAATAAGCGCAGAGCAAGCCCCCAGCAATTTTGGGCCGTCAATTTTCTTCCTTGAGATTGGTACATCTGCGGATACAACCCTCCGAATGCGGATCACTCCCAGCATCTTTGAAGGGGTTTCGCGACCCGGAAGACTCGACAAGCCACTTCTGTAGCCGCCGTCACCGTCTTCCTCTTCGTTTCTTCACTCTTCACTTGGCCGACGCATTCGTTCGGTATGCTGCTCTACATCCATATCGATTTCTTATTTTTATGCTCTTTTGCTTTGGTTTCTACTGCTTCCTTTAATTTTCAATCATTGCATGCTAGATTCCTGAGGTTCTTCCTAGGGTTTTTATTCATTGCTCCATATCATTCTTGTTCGGATAATAGAGGCTGGTAAGCGGAGTTGTGATTCGTTTCCATGTGCCCCCGAATCAGCTAGGTGTACATGGTTCATGATTTTGTTTTATTTTAACTCGTATTGGACTTCTAATGCTATTTGCTGAATTTTGTCCTTTGTTGGGAGCTATGTAGTTTGAGCTTTTTGTCGGGGGCAAGATAGTTTGTGAAAATGCAGAGGAGAATGCCCTAAGTGACCGAGACAGGGGCTGATTGATGAATTAAATCAAGTTGGTGATCCATTAATACTTGTAGGGATTTATTTGGTTTCGTGCAGTAGCTTGGTAGTAAGATGATCTCCTCCAGGTGTATGTTGCTCATATTAATTTTGTAAGAATCTACTACCTTGCTCTGAAATATGTTATGCTCTTTTGCTCTAGTTTCCTAACCTTGCTGCATATTGCAACAAGTAGGAATTATATGATTTCTTATTGATATTATATGTATTCTGTACCTTAAAAATCTTTGTAAAAATTCAGAAAACAAATGATGTTGACAATGGAAGCTCTTCTAAGACAGGCTTTCCTCTGATAGAATTCTATCCTAAATTAAGCAACAAAATTAATCATAACAATACATGGATTCATCCAGCATAAGCAAAGAATTAATGCATAATAATGCATGGAATAATCCTATGTAATAAAATGAACTAATCAAAATACTTCATAGAATCATCTCTCATGGGTAAAATTCTAATGCATAGAATTGCCTATTGTTGGTAATTCATTATTCTCCATTATTTGGATTGTGGAATTTGATGTTCAACTTATAGAGAAATAATTGGAAGTAATTACTTTCTAGAGTTTTGACGAAGCTCTGTTCAACATAACGTGTGAAGCAAGACACAAAACTCTTGCTGTCAGTTGTTTGTGGATTCCGCTATCGCCGGAGATGATTGAGTGCCTCTTTTAATTGTTTATTTCTAATTTTATTTTCCTTTATTTCTTTAGGAAGTTTTCTTCTTTTGTTTACTTCTTTTTGGTTCTTACATGTTTCTCCAGTTCTATTTACATATTTTCTATGAGGGGACTTTTATATATGTTGTTGTAGGTTTGAATTTTTTGTTTTTCTTATTTCATGATTTGAGAGACGTTTATCTGAATTTTTCTCATCAGAGTACTTTATCCTCTTTTTGCAAGTGATGTGTTTGTATCTTACTTAGAAACAGGTGGTAGAACCTCTTTAGCACTTGTATCTTGCTGTTTTATCATCTAACTTGCTAATTTCATCGAGGATAGTTGCTGATGACATTGAACCTCCTGTGTAACAATAGATTTATCCTCGCAATCCTTTTCAAACACCACCGACTCCTCATGTTATCCTTGTCTAGCTATTCATAACCTCTTCTTCGCAAATCCTTTTCCCAAACATCTTCTATGTGCTCTAGAACGGTATCATCTAGTATTAGAGCCATTTTAACCTTATATTTTAAAGATTTCCTACACCTAAATCAAGAGTCCATACAATCTAACCTAACGCCCCACAATTTTTTCCCTCATACACCTAGAGTGATTTGCCTGCTTCTTTCGTGGTCACCCTGTTATGTAGTGCAAGCCAAACTACTGCCCTAAATCCTGCTTTAGGTGCGTCCCACCCCAACTCACTAGTGCTTGACTTGACTCTCCCCTGCGCCCTATCCAATGAAGAAGGAGAGGGCTGGCTTATTGATGCCCAAGCCAGTTTGAAACAACTCCTGCCCTCACTTAACGAGCAAAGTTGTTTCTGAGAAAGGGGCAAGTCTCAAGGTTAAAGAGTGCTTATTGAATGCCACTTTGCATCCTTACAATGAGTGGTTTTTTTGGGGTATAGCAGGACTTGAACTTGCGACCATTAGATTAAAAGCCCAATATTCTACCAACTGTGCTATACACCCAATTTGACAATCAAGGTTGGTGTAGAAATAAAGGCGGCTTGGCCCCTTTTCTTCTTGACTTTCAAAATCAAACTCTTGTCTTTTCTTCTTATCATATCACAAGGGCATGACTCTGTATGAGGCTCGTACTGTGGAGAAAGTCTGGGAGTCCTTTCCACTCGTTGAAGATTCTATCTGAAAAAGAAGGTCAACGGGGGAAACTACAGTTTCTCTCACTGAGACTATATACAAAAAAAGTACGGCACTAGCTTCGAGGTGGGTTCAACCATTCTCTTAGCCCTAGGCCTAATCCTAACCCTAAATCATATCTTCCTTTTCTATCAAAAATTTTATTTGAAGAATATGATTTCATGCTGTCGATAAACTATCAACAAGCTGTTTAGGAGCTCATTATAGAGGACATGTAGTGGGAAATCCTCCAATTGCAATAGAGTCTTGTCGCCTTTAGGATGAGACAATCTGGTGAGATCACCCGTAGCTACAACAATGATTCACCGAAGCGAGAGGAGTAAGTGAATCCCTTATACCAGGTAGTGTCCAATGAGAAAAACTATTATCTCAACGATTTTGCATACTATATCAGAGAAGCCAAAATTGATTTGCCAAATTTTGATGGTTACATTGATCCATACAAATTCATTGAGTGGTTCCAGGTAGTGGAATGGGTATTTGAATACTAGGATATTCCACCGTACAGAATGGTGAAGCTAGTTGTATTAAATTAAAGAGNTGCATATTGCAACAAGTAGGAATTATATGATTTCTTATTGATATTATATGTATTCTGTACCTTAAAAATCTTTGTAAAAATTCAGAAAACAAATGATGTTGACAATGGAAGCTCTTCTAAGACAGGCTTTCCTCTGATAGAATTCTATCCTAAATTAAGCAACAAAATTAATCATAACAATACATGGATTCATCCAGCATAAGCAAAGAATTAATGCATAATAATGCATGGAATAATCCTATGTAATAAAATGAACTAATCAAAATACTTCATAGAATCATCTCTCATGGGTAAAATTCTAATGCATAGAATTGCCTATTGTTGGTAATTCATTATTCTCCATTATTTGGATTGTGGAATTTGATGTTCAACTTATAGAGAAATAATTGGAAGTAATTACTTTCTAGAGTTTTGACGAAGCTCTGTTCAACATAACGTGTGAAGCAAGACACAAAACTCTTGCTGTCAGTTGTTTGTGGATTCCGCTATCGCCGGAGATGATTGAGTGCCTCTTTTAATTGTTTATTTCTAATTTTATTTTCCTTTATTTCTTTAGGAAGTTTTCTTCTTTTGTTTACTTCTTTTTGGTTCTTACATGTTTCTCCAGTGCTATTTACATATTTTCTATGAGGGGACTTTTATATATGTTGTTGTAGGTTTGAATTTTTTGTTTTTCTTATTTCATGATTTGAGAGACGTTTATCTGAATTTTTCTCATCAGAGTACTTTATCCTCCTTTTGCAAGTGATGTGTTTGTATCTTACTTGGAAATAGGTGGTAGAACCTCTTTAGCACTTGTATCTTGCTGTTTTATCATCTAACTTGCTAATTTCATCGAGGATAGTTGCTGATGACATTGAACCTCCTGTGTAACAATAGATTTATCCTCGCAATCCTTTTCAAACACCACCGACTCCTCATGTTATCCTTGTCTAGCTATTCATAACCTCTTCTTCGCAAATCCTTTTCCCAAACATCTTCTATGTGCTCTAGAACGGTATCATCTAGTATTAGAGCCATTTTAACCTTATATTTTAAAGATTTCCTACACCTAAATCAAGAGCCCNAGAACGGTATCATCTAGTATTAGAGCCATTTTAACCTTATATTTTAAAGATTTCCTACACCTAAATCAAGAGTCCATACAATCTAACCTAACGCCCCACAATTTTTTCCCTCATACACCTAGAGTGATTTGCCTGCTTCTTTCGTGGTCACCCTGTTATGTAGTGCAAGCCAAACTACTGCCCTAAATCCTGCTTTAGGTGCGTCCCACCCCAACTCACTAGTGCTTGACTTGACTCTCCCCTGCGCCCTATCCAATGAAGAAGGAGAGGGCTGGCTTATTGATGCCCAAGCCAGTTTGAAACAACTCCTGCCCTCACTTAACGAGCAAAGTTGTTTCTGAGAAAGGGGCAAGTCTCAAGGTTAAAGAGTGCTTATTGAATGCCNCCTGCTTCTTTCGTGGTCACCCTGTTATGTATGTGCAAGCCAAACTACTGCCCTAAATCCTGCTTTGGGTGCATCCCACCCCAACTCACTAGTGCTTGACTTGACTCTCCCCTGCGCCCTATCCAATGAAGAAGGAGAGGGCTGGCCTATTGATGCCCAAGCTAGTTTGAAACAACTCCTGACCTCACTTAACGAGCAAAGTTGTTTCTGAGAAAGGGGCAAGTTTCAAGGTTAAAGAGTGCTTATTGAATGCCACTTTGCATCCTTACAATGAGTGGTTTTTTTGGGGTATAGCAGGACTTGAACTTGCGACCATTAGATTAAAAGCCCAATATTCTACCAACTGTGCTATACACCCAATTTGACAATCAAGGTTGGTGCGGAAATAAAGGTAGCTTGGCCCCTTTTCTTCTTGACTTTCAAAATCAAACTCTTGTCTTTTCTTCTTATCATATCACAAGGGCATGACTCTGTATGAGGCTCGTACTGTGGAGAAAGTCTGGGAGTCCTTTCCACTCGTTGAAGATTCTATCTGAAAAAGAAGGTCAACGGGGGAAACTACAGTTTCTCTCACTGAGACTATATACAAAAAAAGTACGGCACTAGCTTCGAGGTGGGTTCAACCATTCTCTTAGCCCTAGGCCTAATCCTAACCCTAAATCATATCTTCCTTTTCTATCAAAAATTTTATTTGAAGAATATGATTTCATGCTGTCGATAAACTATCAACAAGCTGTTTAGGAGCTCATTATAGAGGACATGTAGTGGGAAATCCTCCAATTGCAATAGAGTCTTGTCGCCTTTAGGATGAGACAATCTGGTGAGATCACCCGTAGCTACAACAATGATTCACCGAAGCGAGAGGAGTAAGTGAATCCCTTATACCAGGTAGTGTCCAATGAGAAAAACTATTATCTCAACGATTTTGCATACTATATCAGAGAAGCCAAAATTGATTTGCCAAATTTTGATGGTTACATTGATCCATACAAATTCATTGAGTGGTTCCAGGTAGTGGAATGGGTATTTGAATACTAGGATATTCCACCGTACAGAATGGTGAAGCTAGTTGTATTAAATTAAAGAGGAGTGCATATTTGTTGTGAAAAAAATTTAAACGCTTATGCTAGTGAGAGANTCTTTTCTTCTTATCATATCACAAGGGCATGGCTCTGTATGAGGCTCGTACCGTGGAGAAAGTCTGGGAGTCCTTTCCACTCGTTGAAGATACTATCTGAAAAAAGAAGGTCAACGGGGGAGACTACATTTTTTCTCATTGAGACTATATACAAAAAAGTAAGGCGCTAGCTTCGAGGTGGGTTCGACCATTCACTTAGCCCTAGGCCTAATCCTAACCCTAAATCATATCTTCCTTTTCTATAAAAAATTTTATTTGAAGAATATGATTTCATGCTGTCGATAAACTATGAACAAGCTATTTAGGAGCTCATTATAGAGGACATGTAGTGGGAAATCCTCCAATTGCAATAGAGTCTTGTTGCCTTTAGGATGAGACAATCTGGTGAGATCACCCGTAGCTACAACAATGATTCACCGAAGCGAGAGGAGTAAGTGAATCCCTTATACCAGGTAGTGTCCAATGAGAAAAACTATTATCTCAACGATTTTGCATACTATATCAGAGAAGCCAAAATTGATTTGCCAAATTTTGATGGTTACATTGATCCATACGAATTCATTGAGTGGTTACAGGTAGTGGAATTGTATTTGAATACTAGGATATTCCACCGTACAGAATGGTGAAGCTAGTTGCATTAAATTAAAGAGGAGTGCAATTTGTTGTGAAAAAAATTGAAGCGCTTATGCTAGTGAGAGAAAAAACCACCAATACATTACATTATAAGACTTGTTCTTGAGGGAGGCTTCATCAATTACAATAGAAGATCTCTCAATAGAGGAGTAAACAACTGAGTTCGAATAATTTATGTTGAAGTTTGAGTCAATGGAGCCGTAGGAGAGCACTATAACTCAACATTTTGAGGGATTGAGATCATCCATTGCAATGTGGTCCAATTACAACAATGTTAAACATTGCTGGATGTTCAGACCCTAGTTCTGGAGGTGGGGAGACACGCCGTAGTATCAGGTCCATATCAACCTTCAAAATTGGGTTTTGAAAATTGATCTGGAACGGCCGGTTTGACCTTGAACAAGTCACAAGTTTGATTTCAGTTGACATAAAAACTTCTCCCACGTTGAACCAATTAGAACCGCATTGAACCAATGGTTCAACTTGTTAACCTGNATTGACATAAAAACTTCTCCCACGTTGAACCAATTAGAACCGCATTGAACCAATGGTTCAACTTGTGAACCTGGTTTGAAAGAGCCGTTCAATTCATCTTAACCTAAACAATTATGCGGCAAATCAAGCAAAACTGGAAAAGTACCCTTGCGCATGTACTCTCTCTGCCGCTAGGTCGATTGAATCCAAATCATCCACCGTGGTGTACCCTCATTCGTTGAGTCAAGTATCACGAATGCCGCCTCATCCATCCAATCGCCACGTNCATCTTAACCTAAACAATTATGCGGCAAATCAAGCAAAACTGGAAAAGTACCCTTGCGCATGTACTCTCTCTCTTCCGCTAGATCGATTGAATCCAAATCGTCCACCGTGGTATACCCTCATTCGTTGAGTCAAGTATCGCTAATGCCGCCTCATCCATCCAATCGCCACAGTTCTTAGCTTGGTAAGACTTGAATCCATGCCGAAGGAACTTGCAACGCTAGCGTTTTTACCATTGGTTTTGTAGGAGACTGAGTTATTTGAGGTTGGAGAAGATGGCAGAGATGTGGTCAAATTAGCTTGCCAGTCCCCAATTGGAGTTAATCTTACCCTTTTTTCTTCTTTTTTTGAAGTAGGGACAATACCCTCGTTCGAACTTCGAAGATTTCTTGGGAGAACGTTTGGAAGCTTACGGATGGAGAGGTCTAGCTAAGCAAGTAGATCAGGAATTTCATTCATTCTCTTTTCTTTTCACCCATTGTTCAAATTTAGCATTCCTATGTTTCCTTGATCATTATTTAAAAAACTCATTTGGCATCAACAATTACTGAGTAATGGCATTTCACTTCATGAATGAGGATCTTGACCTTTTTTTCTTGTAAGATTTACATTCACACCACACTTAAATTTGCCCTTTACAGCATGATGTATATCACACTTTTACTCATTAGTAACTCAGTATTATTCTTCTAAAGGTTTTTATACAAAATGGATAGTTTGCCTTCATCTGTTTTTTAAGGAACTAACATAGTAGTTTGCCTTCATCTGTTTTTTAAGGAACTAACATAGTTCCTACTATAGAAGAAATTTTTAGTCATTTAAATGAGTTGTTTAAGTTAACATATGATTTATATTTCATGATATATTTTTCATCCAATACATATTATGCCATTATTATATCATTTAAATTTTATTTAATTTTTTTTAAGCTATGATGTTACCCAGTTGTTTTTGCCATTATAGCTAGAGATGCATATCACACTTTTTTTTTTAAATTTTCCCTGACCTCACACAACGGGTGAAGTTGTTGCTGCCTATGGCTTGAGTTACTCTGACTTATTAATTTTAAATATTCTGACATATTAACTGTTGTGACCTCTAGCAAAAATGGCAACAGAAGATTGCAAGGACTTACTTTCCAGTGGTAATCAGTCTGAAAATGTTGAAAATGACCTTTATAACGATGTTAATATTATCGCAACTTCATTTACGAGTGAACAGAATGAAGAAGCTTTTCTGACTGCGNTAAGGAACTAACATAGTTCCTACTATAGAAGAAATTTTTAGTCATTTAAATGAGTTGTTTAAGTTAACATATGATTTATATTTCATGATATATTTTTCATCCAATACATATTATGCCATTATTATATCATTTAAATTTTATTTAATTTTTTTTAAGCTATGATGTTACCCAGTTGTTTTTGCCATTATAGCTAGAGATGCATATCACACTTTTTTTTAAATTTGCCCTGATCTCACACAACGGGTGAAGTTGTTGCTGCCTATGGCTTGAGTTACTCTGACTTATTAACTTTAAATATTCTGACATATTAACTGTTGTGACCTCTAGCAAAAATGGCAACAGAAGATTGCAAGGACTTGCTTTCCAGTGGTAATCAGTCTGAAAATGTTGAAAATGACCTTTATAACGATGTTAATATTATGGCAACTTCATTTACGAGTGAACAGAATGAAGAAACTTTTCTGACTGCGCTTGAAGACAAGAATGCTGAAGAAGTGAAGGCAAATGCTGTGCTGAAAATGGCAGCAGACGTTTCAATGANTATATATATATATATATATATATATATATATATATATATATTTATTTATTTATTTATATATTTACTTAATTTCGTAATGGTTCTCGGGGGAAACCTTTTTTCATTTAAAAAAAATGATCTTTTCACTTTCATTGAATTCTATATGTGCTTTATAAATGTCTTCATTCTTATCACACTATTAGTCAGTAAAGTGTTAGGATATATGTGTTCTGATGAAATTCTTATTTTGCTTTCTAGTGGATACACTATGGATAAATCTGAAAGGGGAACATGATATTGAAGAATTGAATATTTGTATGGTTACATAGAAATTTTTTTTGATAAATTACTAACCACACAACAACAACTACAACAAGCCTTTATCCCACTAAANGATGAAATTCTTATTTTGCTTTCTAGTGGATACACTATGGATAAATCTGAAAGGGGAACATGATATTGAAGATGTGAATTGAATATTTGTATGGTTACATAGAAATTTTTTTTGATAAATTACTAACCACACAAGAACAACAACAACAAGCCTTTATCCCACTAAGTGGGGTTGGCTACATGAATCCTTTTTCTCCATTGTCTTCTATTAAATATCATATTTTCATTTAATTCTTTAAATTATGATCATTTTTATAAACATGCCAAAATTTTTTTAGGTCTACTTCTACCAATTTTAACATAAGTCAAATCTAGAATGTCTGCTCTGCTAACATGATCACTAATNTTTTATAAACATGCCAAAATTTTTTTAGGTCTACCTCTACCTATTTTAACATAAGTCAAATCTAGAATGTCTGCTCTGCTAACATGATCACTAACTGGTCAAAGTTTAATGTGACTAAACCATCTAAGACGACTCTCTATAATCTTGTTTGCTAATGGAGCCATTCCAACCCTTTTACGAATATATTTGTTTTGTATTTTGTCTCTTAAATTTTAAAACCACTCATCCATCTAAGCATTCTCATCTCAGCAACACTTATTTTATGGATCTCTTTTATAGGATAACATTATGCGTCACAAGGCATTACAAGTCTCACCACTAATTTATAAAATTTTCCTTTTAAGTCTAAGCATTACTTTTCTATCAACAATAGGCTTGATGCATTTCTCCACTTTAACCATCCAACTTAAATTCTACTAATAACATCATCATCTATATCACCTTCACTTTGAACAATTTACTCGAGATATCTAAATATTCACTCCTTCTAATGATTTGATCACCTATGTTTATACTTCGCCACTAAATCTACCATTACTAAAATTATATTTGATTTATTCGATTGTAGATCTACTCAAAAGAAGGCCTTTTGACCCTAAAGTTGACCTCCATAAGTATTTCTTGAACTCTTTCTCTAGTTTTATCTACAAGAAGGATATCATCCGCATAAATCATACACCAAGGTATATGCTTTTGTAAATGTCTAATAAGAGCATCCATAACTATAGAAAAAAATATGGCCTTTAAGCAAATCCCTGATGTAATCCAACTGAATTTGGAAAATACTTTTTCAATCTTTTTTTTGTTCGAACACAAGTAACAACTCTAGTATACATATCTTTAATGACTTAAATATAAGTCATCTCTACATTTTTTTCTAGAACTCTCCAATGAACTTCTCTTGGAACATTATCATAAGCTTTTTCTAAATCAACAAAAATCATGTGTAGATCATCCTTACTCTCTCTCTACTTCTCCATAAAACCTCTNAGTCTAAGCATTACTTTTCTATCAACAATAGGCTTGATGCATTTCTCCACTTTAACCATCCAACTTAAATTCTACTAATAACATCATCATCTATATCACCTTCACTTTGAACAATTTACTCGAGATATCTAAATATTCACTCCTTCTAATGATTTGATCACCTATGTTTATACTTCGCCACTAAATCTACCATTACTAAAATTATATTTGATTTATTCGATTGTAGATCTACTCAAAAGAAGGCCTTTTGACCCTAAAGTTGACCTCCATAAGTATTTCTTGAACTCTTTCTCTAGTTTTATCTACAAGAAGGATATCAGCCGCATAAATCATACACCAAGGTATATGCTCTTGTAATTGTCTAATAAGAGCATCCATAACTATAGAAAAAAATATGGCCTTTAAGCAAATCCCTGATGTAATCCAACTGAATTTGGAAAATACTTTTTCAATCTTTTTTTTGTTCGAACACAAGTAACAACTCTAGTATACATATCTTTAATGACTTAAATATAAGTCATCTCTACATTTTTTTCTAGAACTCTCCAATGAACTTCTCTTGGAACATTATCATAAGCTTTTTCTAAATCAACAAAAATCATGTGTAGATCATCCTTACTCTCTCTCTACTTCTCCATAAAACCTCTCAATATATGTATAACTTCCATAGTGCTCGACATAAATCCAATCCGATTTGAGAAATCTTTGCATCACGTCTTAACCTATGTTCAATTTCTCTCACCCATAATTTTAATGTATGACACATTTACTTAAATTTTCTATAATTTGTACACTTATGCATCCCCTTTATTCTTAAAAATAGGAACCAAAATACTTTTTCTTCGCTTCTCAGACATCTTTTTTAATTTTTAAAATAATATTGAAAGTCTTTAAAATAAAATTGAAAAGTTTAGTAAACCATGAAATTCCCAATTCTCATAAATATTCTCACACTTACATTCAATACCATTAGATCTTGCTGATTTATCACCAATCATTTTCTTTAAAGCCTTATCAACTTTCTTCTTTAGAATTTGGTTGATAAAAATAAAAAAAATTATTATTCTTAACAATATTAAGACCATTAATGTTGATCATACTTTCGAAATCATCATTGAATGATGTATCTAAATATCTCAGTCACTTATGCTGAATATCCTTATCTAAGAAAAATACTTTTTAATTTTCTTCTTTAATACACTTTATTTGAATTAAAACATTACTTCTTATTTTTTGTTTGGCTAGTTTATATTTATATCATTCACTCTCTAAATTATATAATTTATTGCAAAGATAACTAAAAATATAATTCTTAGTATCACAAAGTATTCTTAGTCTCCTTACAGATCACTTCATATTTTTTTAGTTATCTTAGATTTTACATTTAAATTAATTT